>CAJNDS010002153.1:0-95000 GCA_905221605.1 Symbiodinium natans
TTTCAAGGGGCTCCAGCGCATGCCCGCCCCCACCGCCCCCACCGCCCCCACCGCCCCCACCGCCCACACCGCCCACACCGCCCACACCGCCCACCGACCACCCTTCCCCGCCACGTTTGAGGGCCTTCCCCTGCCACGTTTCAGGGCCCCAGCGAGCCCATTCCGCCCCCACCTCCCCCTGCCACGTTTCAGGGCCACTGGCTACCTTCTTTGAGATGTTTTAAGGGGCTCCAGCGCATGCCCGCCCCCACCGCCCCCACCGCCCACACCGCCCACCGACCACCCTTCCCCGCCACGTTTGAGGGCTTTTTCTGCTACGTTTCAGGGCCCCAGCGAGCCCATTCCGCCCCCACCTCCCCCTGCCACGTCCACACCGCCCACCGCCCACCGCCCCCCCTTCCCCGCCACGTTTGAGGGCCTTCCCCTGCCACGTTTCAGGGCCCCAGCGAGCCCATTTGGGAACGGGGATCTCCTCGGATATTGTCAATGCTTGCACAAGCACGAACCCCACGAAACTCAGCACGATAACAATTTACGACAAGGATCCTCGCGTTCCTGCACCGCCACCGCCTCCGTCGCAGCCGGCAACGTCGGGACGGGTGGCGACTCATCCGCCTTCACAATTACAGTAGTTCAACTGGTCTTGAGTGATATCCGAGATGTGCCACATCAGACGCAGGTCCAAGATTCAGCCTCCATGGGCGGAGACACCTCCGCTGACGCCACCTCCGTCGGAACCCAGGTCTCCGACTCCACCGGCGATTGCGGGCGATGGCGTTGCGGCGTTGCGGCAAGGGCGCCTTGCAAACACAGAGACTTCTGTCAGATGCACTTGAATTTCAAACCCCTCCAACAATACTCAGGCGAATACTCAGGCGGCGTCCTCTTGCAGTCCAGATTCTTGGATCGGCACTGGCACCGTTTCCGCCGGTTCAGGTACCACAGCGATGGGCGTTGGGGAAGCTAGTCCTGCTGTGATCGGGGCCTGAAATATCAAACTTGAGAGCGAGTCAGCTGTACTGATGTATGCTGGCTTCCGGACGCTCTGAATCTGCCGTCAGGTCTCGATGGAAGGCGGCTCCGTGGCCGGCGTAGACACTGAGCTGGGGGTCTCAGCGCTCAAAACTAAGAAGGGGTCGAATCAGAGTGCGGTGAATCTGTCACTGTTGTGGAACGAACGCCGACAGAGTGCCTCATCCCTCTCCATAGGAGCCTCCATCTTGCCCGGCTGCTCCGGGGTGTCGTAACCAGCCTGAATCAGCAAAAGTCGCAATGGCTTACATAGACTGCAGCAGACGTGTTGGTCATAGGAATGGGAATCCATGCCAAGATACCCCAAGCACCGGCGACTGGCACGGCTCCACGGCGCACCGAACGAAAAACGCTCACTCTTATTCGAGCTGCAGTGCGGGGTTTTTTAGGGCTGAGGGTTTCAGGATTCAGGTGTCTCGTTTGCGAGGTCAAGCAAGTTCAAAGTCTAGGGCGGGTAAACGTTGGGGTCACCCTCGTAGTTCCACCTACGAGCTTTGAAACATCAACAGCTAGAATATACATTCTTGGAGTTGGAATTACAGCGGCTGCTGACACCAGGCTTGCCCTCCAATACACAACCTGCGTGTCCTGCTGCTTTGAGCGGCTGCGATGTCGGCACACAGTCACCATGTCGAACAAATCGGGCATGTGGGCGCATGAAAGACCAGCCAGACAATCGTGAACCCAAAACTCCTCGATAGATGCGCGACGCTGCGTGCGCTGGATGTCGCCTGGTGGCAGGATGAGAGGCGAGCAACACCTATACACTCACCCCCCTCCGCCCACTAGGACATCGTTCGTCTGAATACTCCACCCTTGGGGTTTAGGCTGTACCGTGCAGCCCGAAACTGAGCCCCAAGACGCCTAAACACTCAACCCTAAACCCTAAACCCTAAGCACTCAGACTTTAACCCCAAACCCTAAACCCTAAACCCTAAGCCCTAAACCCTTAAAGGATCTTAAAGGTTTAGAGGAGTTAGTTATATGGAGTAGGGGTGGGCCGTACGCCGAGCGCGCGGAGTCTCCGAGCTCGACTCCCCCTTAGAAGGATGGGCGGGCTTGTCGGTATGTTGCTAGGGTTTGCAAACTGAGTTGACGGAGTTTGTAGTGTGTCTAAAACAGCAGAAGCGCGGGGGAGCACACTTCTGGGACATTTCCGGTCTGAGAGACTCCACAACTGTACTCTGCCCCGTTTTGGCGGGGCGGGGGAGGGGGGGAAGTGCAATTTTTCAAGCCTGAAATGCACTGAAACTGTTCTCGCCTGGCTCTCGGGAGAACGAGGGAGGGCACAAGCGCGGGCGAGTACAATTCTGCGACTTTTCGGGCCTGACAAGCTGTTAAGCTGTGCTCCCCCGCGTGTTGGGAGGGGAGGGCGCGGCACAAGTGCGGGGGAAAGTTTAGGGTTTTAGGGTTTCGGGTTTGGAGTTTAGGGTACAGAGTCTAGGGTTTATGGTTTAGGGTTCAGAGTTTAGAATTTAGAGTTTAGGGTCTAGGGTTCAGGGTTTAGGCTTTAGGCTTTAGGGTTTAAGGTTTAGGGTTTAAGGTTTAGGGTTTAGAGTGGGGTTTAGGGTTTAGGCCTTAGGGTTTAGAGTGGGTTTGGAGTTTAGGGTTATGGGTGCAACTTCAAGTACCCTGTCGCCGGAAGCTCCCTGCCTAGCTCCCTGCCTCCAGGCTGCGTGCGTGTCGTGGCATGCCAAACAATAAGCAAAGACAAACTTTGCCGGCCTGGGGGCCAGACAGAGGTCCGGAGACCCCGCCGACCACAAGTCCCGCAAAGCACAAGCAAAGTCTGCCAGCCTCGAAGCCAGGCAGAAGTCCGAAGAAGACTTCGCCGACCCCAAGTCCGGCAAAACACAAAGGCTTGCCAGCCTCGGGGCCAGGCAGAAGTGCGAAGACTTCGCCGACCCCAAGTCCGGCAAAACCCAATGACTTGCCAGCCTCAGGGCCAGGCAGAAGTCCGAGGACTTCGCCGACCCCAAGTCCTGCAAAACTCTCATAGGGCTTGCCAGCCTCGGGGCCAGGCAGAAGTCCGAGGACTTCGCCGACCCCAAGTCCGGCAAACACAGACGTCATGCGAAACAAAAGCATCACCCAGGGCAACTAGGTTTCGGGCCAGGCCGAAGCCGACCCGGACTCCCCACTGCCAGTCCCCACAGCGAGTCACCCTCGGACCGGCGCGCGATGGCTGCCCATGGCCTTAAACCCCAATCCCTAAAACCTGGGTTGTGATCAGGGTTTGGAGTTTGGGTGCTAGGGTTTAAACGTTGGGGCATCTTGGGTGTTCGATACACCCATAAACACCTCAACCCTAAACCCCTGACCCCCCGGAGCCTTAATTAACCCCTCCGTACCCCAAACTTCCAACCCCGGGCCGGCCTCGAGCAGCTGCTCCGGCACCGCGGCTTGACCAAAGGGCTGACGTAAACTTGTCGGCAGGTGCTGCCGACAAGGACTCTTACATCCAAATCTGGGCGACTGAGCAATTACTCACATTAGCTGGTCGTAGTTGCACATATCCTCGAACTGCAGGCTGTTGCACAAGATTGTTGCCAGTCTGCAAAGAGACCAGGCCGGCAAATGCTGCGCAGAATGATGATCCCAATGGCAGAATCTGGGAAACCTGAGGCGGACGGCATTTGCCATGTCGTGTTTACCCAAGGAGCATTGCGTGGCCTCGTCCTCAATGCTGGCCTTTCTAGAAATAAGCCTTTCCATACAAAAAAAATGCACGATCGCTATCGACCTGTGCAAGAAAGCCCGAGCCAAGGCCCACGGGCATCCGAATAAGTGGCAACCTTTGCCTTCTTATCAAGAAGGGTTAGACAATGCTGTGCATGCACGATCGAGTCGACCAGTGCTAGAAGCCCGAGCTGGAACCCAGGGCTTGCCTAGTGTAGTCGCAGATTTGCGATATGGGGTCCTGATTTCAGCTCCACATGCGCAGTGACCTGTGGGACGCGATGAGGCGACCTGGCGACATCCTGCACGTCCTTCTTTCCAGGGGTCGGCGGCACTGGCGGCAGCCATTAAATCGGGCAGCGCGAGGTCCCCAAAGGACCGAGCAAATGCGGACCTTTTAGCCCGGGTCGTCCCGGGAATAGCCTTGCTGGCCTCTGGCCTTCTGCGAAGCAGAATTAGGCCGGACGCCAGTGCCGCCGACCCCCGCGTGCCGCCGGTGAACGGTTTTTTTTTCGTGGTTTTTTGCGTCGCCACGGAAGCCCCCAGAGGGCGCGCATCATGAGCATCAGCGGGTCCAGCCCGGGACCCCCAGGCGCGCATCAGGAGCATCAGCGGCTCCCGGGGCGGGACCCCGGGGGCGCATCAGGAGCATGATGCCCCCCAAAGGGCGGGCATACCTTAAACCCTAAACCCTAAACCCTAAACCCTTGACGGATCTGCTCGCCCCGCGCTTCTGACTGCGCTGCCCGCCCATGGGCGCAGCCCCTTAAAATAGTACTTTGTCAGATTCATGTGGTCTTCTCGACGGTGTTGTACTTGCGCATTCACTCAGGCTGAGATAGGTTGAGGCTGCTACACAGGACGACATCGCAGTGTTGAAGCTGACCACATCAGCCACGAGATCTGTCGGCAAGGCTGGTCTGTTGAGTCTCTTGTGCGGTTTCTGCGTGCCTCCTTGCCCTTCATCAAGTAAGCGCGAAAGCCTGACCAGCAAGCAGAAGCAAAAGCCAGATTTCCACCAGCAGAAGCACTGAGTCAACACAGTGCAATCTAGAAGGCAGTAAAGAAGCAGCAATAACAAGCAGCTCGTTCGGAATCATGCCGCAAGCATGGTGCAAGCTTCAGCACCGGGCAGCTGCAGCGCCGCGTTCCAGCAACCACTCCTTCACAATGGCAGGTGCACTGCAAATCATTGTGAAGGTGCTTGCTTCCCAACAAAATGCACAAAACTCACACAAGCATCCGCTTAAGGATCTGCTCATGGAATAGTATCTCGCAGCCAGTGACTCTGGTGCCTGGCACAAGCCTTCAGGACGCTGTTGAAGCTGACGATGTTCGGAACAACACGCCACCTGCGTTGCACATTTCACCGGCTGAGCCGGTCAGTGGCAACTCTTGGGGAATTCCCCCTGCTGAATGCGCTGAATGCTGGTACGCTGCTGGTGCCTGGCACAATCCTCCAGCAGCGACGACGCCTCCTTCCAGCGCGCCGAGGACCCCAAAGCGTCTCAGAGATGAATTCAACTGAGACCTACTAGAACTACTATGACCCAGACTCATCTACCACGACAACTTGAACCTACACCTCTTTTGAAGAGATCGTTCTCTGAGGGCATGGCTCAAGGCGCTGTTGAACGTCACTGTGTCCGGAGTGGGCAGCCCACGCAACCTTGCATAGCCGTTCTGAAGTCCGACTTGTTTCATCATCTCCCGTGCACAGCGAATCGACAGAGCATGACAGCATCACACCGCTTCGCATTCGCAGCGTGCCTTTCCTCGGCCATGCTCTGAAACACTGCCAGGGCAGCCTCGCAAGAAGGAGCAATGCAAAATTGAGAATCCTTACCTCGAGTCGAAAGCCTCGATGAATCAACGACTCGTTCAAGGCAAGTTTCCGGGCTCATTCAGGTTTGTCTTCAGCCCGCTTCCCTTTGTCAATCCCTTCTCCATTCCTTTGACCTGTAGTCTCTGTATGTCACCCAACAAACTGCAGCGTGATCCCACAACCAACTCCAAGAAGAACAACAGAGTCAGAGCAGCTCGTCGTTCCACAGATGCAAAGGCAATCAATTAACTTTTCACACCTGAAACAACAGCTGGCATGCGTCCTGCCAGGCTTTGCCACGCGCACATGCCATGACCTCACCCGCGCACTCACAGCACGTGCATCGCTGACTCATCGGAGACTTTTACCACCTACAGTACATCACTGAGGTTCGTGAGGCGTGCCAAAATGTGGCTTTAAAGCTGAGGTAAGTGCTGCGGCATTGCATAGCACGACATCCAGCAGTTCCTGGTTCCTGGCCTGAGACGTGGAAGACAGCACTCTCTGAAAGAAAAGCATCGGCTATGAGCTTGCCCACTTCCTCCATGTTGCGAAAGACGATTGCGGGCACAAGATTCATGGAAAAGTTGAATGATTCTGAGTATTCATGAAGAGCTGCAACAGCGAGGACCACAAGGAGGTCGAAGGACCAGCCTGGGGCCCCTCATCCAGCACTGCTTGTTTCACCCAGGTCTCCATTGGGGTGTTCCCCGACACCTCCCTCCCCCCCCCCCCCGCCCCCGCCCACCCAGCAAGAGGAAGCGACGGCTGAAAACCGCACAAGACAGCCAACTTCTCAGATCCACAGCTCTTTTTCCACAATCCCTCATTGGCCCCACACGCTGGACATGATGCACATTGCAGTATCCCTTGGTGCGATGGGGCAGTGCCCAGGACTTCAGGCGCCACCCCGGCAGGACCTAGGACCTGCCATAGGACCTGCCGCAGGCCGCCTTCAGAACCGTGGGGAGACGGCGTCGGAGACGGCTGAGACGCCTTTCGACTCGCATTCCAGGATGCCCCTTCGCGTATGGTTCGGCCTTACTGTGTCTGGTTTAGGTTTGCGGGTCGCTCTCTCTTGCAGAGCTTATGGTCTGGAGCCCATGGCCAGTGAGTGTTCTTTCAAGACTTTGACCAGAGTTTGCGAACGCTCTCCGTCGCCACGACTGCGATTCAGCATGCCGAGAGCCTGCTCGAGAGACTGGTGGGTCCAGTACCAGGCTGGACAACGCACACCCTCGCTGGGACGGGACTTGCTCCGCCCGATGCCAGTTCTCGCGGCGTGACTGCCCCATCTCGTGGCTTCATCCAACTCCGAGGCCTTCCATGAGCCTCGGGCCAAGCCGAGCCTCACTTTCTCCACCCACTCAGTTGCCCCCCTGGCTCGCTTTCTGCGGCCTCTTTCCAGCATCCGCCTCTATGATTAGCTTCCGTAGAGTTTTGGCAGCCTGTGGCCAAAAAGAATTCATGCAAAAGACTCTCTATCTATGAGTTGCAACTCATAGATAAACAATCTGAAGAGACGTTCAAGCTGTGTTTTCCTGTCTTCAGCGTCTTCAATCGCCAGCTGCATGGCGAGCTCCTCGTTCGGACGACCTCGCGGCTGGTCGATATCTCAAGGGCCGCAGGCCATTTTGGATCCTCTGCCATGGCTGCCATGGCTCTGATGCACCTTCCGAGGTCCTACGAACAAAAGAAGCTGTGGGAGAGAAGCCAGGGGAGGGACAGATCTGGCGTGACACAGCGGTGTGGAAGGTGGGGATCTCTAAGGTCCCAGACTTCTGCAACTTTGTGAAGAGCGTCCGCCCACAGGCTGCGCCGGCCGAGCTCTGTGACCTCTGTCTTTGAGTGCTGCTGGTCAGTGCAAGGTCTTGCAGCCCAGGCCTGCACCGTGAGCTGTTTGGGCAGCGGGGCTCCCCTCCGCAACTGGCCCTGACCACCATCAACTCAACAGCTTGAGCTTGCACCATCTGACAGCAGATGCACAGTGCTGATTGGCACTTTTGGCTGTCGCGTCACACAGCCATCAGCTTCTGTGCATGCCTTCCTGTTTGGTGGCAGTTGCGAGCACTTCCACATGCACATGGTTCCACGCCCTTTGCAGCCCAGATGCCTTAGAGCTTCAACACACGAGAGTACTTCATGATTAACGGAGATGAGAACGGCTTGCAACCAAAGCAACATTCTCCAGACGAAGCCTCTGTAGCAAAGAGTTGGCCTTCAGCCGCAGGACTGCAGTTCTTGAACTTCGGACAAGCACAGCGCGCAACTCCAGCTTTTATTGCAGACAAGGCATCGTTCGCCCAAGCGCGATCAAGGCGATCATCGCAAAATATTGCGATGCCAGTGTTTTCAGCAGCTTGCCGGAGATCGAGCTCGAAGCGATTCAGCGCATCGATGTAGATCCTTGGACAGAAGAACTGAAACCAGATGTTGTACGACTGCACCTTACAATTGCAGCTTTCCATGTAACTGGAAACCGACTCTAAGGCGAGCTACTGCGCATCCACCCGCACCAGCCTTGACATCTCATCCAGAAGGTTCTCTGGAAGGTCGTTGATGGAATGAGTCGGAACATAATGGGACTCGGTGCCTCAGCCATCGGCCAGGCAAACGACGGCCTTCTAGAGGCGCTACAGCTGCAGTCGCAAGCACTGACGATTTCAGTTTGAAGCCAAGAATCTGATCTGCTCAAGAGGTCCTGAAGCATCAGCAACGATTGACCCTGTTTGCACAGCTGTAACTGATTATGGCATCTCGTGTCGCGCCATCGCCTTGCTGGCCACAAGCACAGCTGTCGGGCAGGCGGCCATGCCTGCAGTTCTGTGCATGCGCGCAAGAGCTCTCGAGCTGTTCTGTGCGAGGCCGAAGCATGGCTTTGCACAGAATGATCGTACCAACCACACACCTAATGCCAGCCTTATCCAAAGCTCTTGGAAATAGCCTGGGTCCCCAGCGTCTCCAAATGGACGAGGCAGAGAGATTCCACATAGAGTTCGGGAACGCCGACAACTTGCACACCTTGTCTGCTATTGAAAGGAAAACCGAAAGAGAGCGAGAAAGAGAGAGAGAGAGAGACAAGGAGGGGGGATGCGGAGCAGGAAATTCCACTTCCCTTGTTGATTATGACGAAGAATGCCAGATGCTGTGGCACTCAGTGGAAAAGTCCCCTTAGCAAGCCATCACCCTTGGCTTTCCGAAAAGACCTTTCGCGGCGTGGCCGCACTAGACGGGAGTGAGCCCCGAGTTCCCGGAAGCCGCTTCCACCTTAAACCTGCCAGCACCTGAAAAACAAAGGCTGGTGCGCACCACGAGGAGCTTGGCCCTGTCCCGAAGCGATGGGTGGGGATGTTTGCTTCTTTTTGAAAGAACGACTGCTGAGGGAGCCTCCTTTTCCCCCGCTTGCTTGCTCTCTCTCTCTCTCTCTGTAGCCCTCTCTCTCTCTCTCTCCCTGTCCCTGGCCCTCTGTCTGGCTGCGTTTGCATATCTTCAAACAAGCGGCTTTGAAGGCCTTTCCTGGCAGCCTGCCCACGAATTTTCTCACATGCGCGAGGGGGGCATGGGAAAGGGGCCTCGAGATCCGGCTGAAGCTCGGAGAAGGGCACGTAGTGGTCCCAGGAGCTGCTTAAGTACCCTGCGAGAGCTGTAGTGTCAGATGGTGGCAGAAACCACATACATGGAATCAGTTGGCATAGTCTGGTCCACACCCGGGCTCTGAATGCCATCAGGTGTCTGCTCTGCATGTTCCAAGGATTGTAGCAGTTATGGCTGACCACACGAGCCCACTCCTGACCAAGGCATGCATTCTGTGCCAGCATGCTGAAGAGGTCAGACGCTGGCAAAGAGTCGCAAAATTCACACATTATCCATGCACTCGCATCACAATAGCAAGTGGCCGGGTCCTTGCTGTCAGGCGTGAACCCTTGGATCGGCTCATTCTTCAGGCTGATGAAGTGGTGAACCCAAGAGTAAAGTCCGCCATAGATGCCTGCCGTGGCCGCATCACAGGACTGCTTTACTCAGCCTGCTTTTAAGCAGCAACAGCTGGATTCTGCGAGCATAACCCCCGACCTGAGTGCGAAACACACTGTTAAGAAAGAGAGTTGCCACCCTGTTCTGACCCGGGTCAACTTGTCAACGAGACTCAGCTGCCTGCTTATGCTGAAACAAATGTGAGAAGCGCTTCTCTGGAACGTGGACTTTCGAACTACAGCTGTGAAATCTGTCCCAACCATCGCATACTTCGGAAAATTCTTAGCGCATCAGTGGAGCACATTAGCCTTTGTAGCAGCACAACTGGTACGGGGGCTCGGAGGTTTTCAGAACTGACATAATCACTGGCTGTGCTTCAGAAGAGTTGAGAAAGCTGTGGAAGGAACTGCTTGCAATAGGCTCTGTGTGTGTGAAGCGCTGCTTACACTAAGACAACGAACTACGGGCCTTAGGAGTAGGTTCTTAACAGTGTCTGGACTAATCATTCCGAGACTGCCTGGCTTGAAAGGGAAGTCCGTGCCCGCGGTGACGCGCTTGCCCCACCAATCAAACTTACATTCCAAAAACTGTGACCTCATGGCAGATTCTGAGCATGTTCTTCCACATGCAAATGCACACGAAACCTGCTTTGCAGCAGTGACCCTGCGAGCAATGACTTAATGCAGGTCGGCACACCCCTGCTCCTTGAAGTCTACTGCATGTAGGCCCGTAGCCTCTGAGACTCCCTGCAACTCCCTGCGACTCCGATCATTACAATCTCCAAGCCGTTGGGATGTCCACCGATCCTGACTGAGGCTTGCGCAACACGTGGTCCAGCGGGTGCCGGATCATCCTCATGTCTCAGCATTTGTACAGGCGCAAAGTAGTTTTGGCGACTGGGCTCTCAGGATACTACAGGGCTCAGGGCCATGAGGGACCTTGCGACAACACACGCACTGTATACCTGTCATCCCCGAAGTAACCAAATATTCAAGAGCACTCTCTCGGACAAGTTGCACCACACGCGTCTCGTTCTCAAGATGAGGCGTGCCTGAAAATGGGCGGAGATGTGTTTTGCCTTGTTTGTTTTCTGTTGATCCTCTTGGGGGCGGTGTAGGTGAGAACAGCAGTTCAGAACGTGAGTGGCTGCTGCCCGACATCACCATGTCGTACCAACAGCTTGTCTGCCAAGTCACCCAGCAATGAGAGCTCCTCGGTGCATCGGTGCATCGAGCGACCATCCATTGACGTGGCAGATAGCGGGACAAGACATCATGTCTCCACAAAAGTCAGTCTTGACGCAAGCTTAGCCTGCTCCGACATGCTCTTCCAGTTGAGACTGAGGCTCCTCATTGTCTAGGAGGGACATCTCGGGCGGAAGCATGAGCGTTGCATCCGCGAAAAAGGAAGTGCCAGCAGTTTTAGGAATGTGGAGAAACCTCTGTCGAGACTCCGCGCGGAAATCAAGCAAGCAAGCCTTGGGAGTTCACACGAACGACCTTCAAACTTTCCGAAGTGCTGGCCATGGAGCACAATTTGGTGAGGCTCCACGCTCTGGGCAGTCTGATTGTTGTTCACATGCGCAGAACTTTCCTGAGCTGAGAAGCCAAAGAGGCAGACCTCCGAGTTGCTCCAAGGGCTTGAGTCACCAAAAGACATGCGACATCGTCATTAGCTGTGCAGCTCAGTGTCAGCTTTGGAAGTGTGTTGAGCCCGAACCTGCAGGCAGCTACAAGAACATGACGTGAACTGTGGAGGAGTGGGACACAGCAGATGCCACACAGGAAATCTCTCGCGAGGCCTGCATTAGTGCCGTTCCCGTAGGAGTGTCATCGAGGCACCCTTCCTTGGTACTTGGGGGACTGAGCGGCTAAGCGGCTACCATCCGCTGCCTTGATTCCTTGATGTGCTTGGGTCAACTTGTGTCGGCGTGTCTGGCCAAGCATCGCTGAAAGGCCTGCAGCACACGAAGCAGGGCAAAGAAGTCAGAATTCGGCACTTCAGGGTTCTCACTACCGTTCATCTGCATCCAGCAACTATGCAGCCCGGGTTGCACATCCGGCAGGCCACAGACTGTCACCAGCATGTGAAGTACTATCGCAGCAGGCAAGCGCGACATCGTTGAAATGTTCAAGTCCACAAGCCCAACAAAGCCCTTCTCACGGGCTACGTCTTGCTGACATTACAGAAGCGACTTCTTGGTGGATCTCTGCAGTCAGATCTTCTGCAAAAACACAAGTGCTGAACATCTGATCCCTAAGTTTTCAAGAGATGGGCTGAGCCTCTCCTTCGGAGAGCCCCGGACCCAAGCCCAGTATGGAAAACTTCAGTGGCTCCGAGGTTTGAACCACAGCCGCGGCTGCGGCGGTACGGGTGTCGTGGCGACCACTCTGTTCTTTGATGTTCTTTGTGCGAACGCACAACCGTCTACAAAGTCCACAGCGCATGTTGGGTCAACTTGCACGAAAATGCCAACCAACTGCAGAAAGTGAGCACGGCAGATCGTGAGCCCAAGACGGCCTGCATTGACTCCCACCGCGCTGCGCACGTCTCCTTGCACGCAATGGGCCACGACGAGTCCATACCCCTTGGACACGCAGAAAGAAACTCTCTGTGGCCAAGAAACCGTGACGTCAGCCACTTGCTGCACGCAGCGCTCATGGTCACGGCAGCGACGTTAAGGCGATAGTCACCGACACAACAGCGTTGCTTGACAGTCTGCACAAATCATATTCATGTTTTAAGAAATCATGAGATTCATCATGTCAAAACTTGGACCAGCATTGAGAGAAAGAAGCCTCAATCCTCTGCGTTGAAATCGGTATATAAGCGCTCTCGGGGGGGGGTGCCGCTTGATCGCAACCATTGGGTTGACTAAACTTGCATTGCCCGTGGCACTTTGGCTTGAGCAGGTCAGAACCGGCAAGAAGTGGAAGGGAGTATATGACAGTACATGCGAAGACTTTGACCAGATGCTGTTGGTACCCTAGAGGTGCCCCCCCATTTCTTCTGCCAGCTTCTCTGCCAAAAGAGTGGCGATGGCGCTGCGGCGGACCTTGCATTGGGGCTTGCTGACGACAGCAGCGCTTGCAACTGGTTGCCAGATTTTTTTTCAGCCAAGGCACGGCAAGGGCCATTTCGAAGGCTTGGGAGGCCTCGGAGAGCTCCTCCACAGGGTCCTGGCTACCAATGCAAGGCATAGCAGGGCCATCCAAAAAGGTGCTAGAATGTGCTGGACAGGCCTCCCCGGTCACCTCCCTCTCATCGTCGTCCGACCGCAGCGTCTCCGCCGGCCCTGGTGGCGGCGGTGGGGGTGGCGGTGGTGGGGGTGGCGGACCTTAGTGGACAATGCCATGACCGGGATTCACTAACAAGAAGTGGACTTGCTGCATGCTACATGTCACGCTGCACGCTTAAGGACCCCGCAAGTTTCTGCCAGCTCACGGAGATTGGGGAGATTCATCCTTGCTTTGCGACCATTTCGGATACACGCTTGGAAACATTTCAGGTTTACTAAGTCATCCACTTCCCGCTCACGACAGTGCGGCATCTGACATCAACTCCCTGCAGCTTTGTAGCATCCGCACTCGCAGATCAAGAGAGCCCATCCGATGTCTGCTTCATGCTTTTTAGCCACGGGCCGGGGGGGTTCAGAGGGCGCCAGCATGACCATGGAACAGGCAATGACCCGGACAAGCCTTGTGGTAAGGCCACGTGGCAAGTGTCAACGACAGGAAAACCGTTGGTGCAAATCCGGGTTCTCGTCCCCCATAAGGTCCCGGAGCGACACAAAACGAGCCTGAAGCAGCTCTTTGCATTGGCCCGCCAGCCTTCCCAGCCCACCTGTCTCCAGAAAATGCTGATGTCGGGAAGACGAGGCATCGGTGGCGGTGACCCCACGGGCAACCGGGCTCCTAATCTCGGTTGCACACAGGGTGGCGAGGCAGAGTTGGCGATCCTCAGTGGCCAGAAGCGCTGGGTGCCCTGGAGGGCTTCGCTTACAGCCGCTCCCCAGAAAGTGCTTGGTTGCGCTCGGCAAGATGTCGCTCTCTTTCCCGAGGCTCTGCTTGGATGAGGACCAGATCATCGATCGCCAGGCCGACGCAAAGTAAACCTAGTGGAAACAGGGCAGTGTCACTGGCGACCAAATCTCCGCCAGCGACCACAGCTTTGCTGGCAACAGCGACACCGAAGCCAGCAGCTCGGAGAGCTCACCGCTGCCCCTCTCCCCCCTCCTCCCCTCCCACCCCCTCCAGAGAGGGGAAGGGCCCTCCTCAAAAGTCAAACAGCTCCCGACGTCGGGAAGGGTGGGATGAAGCGGCTGGCGATCCAACGGGTGCGCACGTGGCAAAGGATGCGGACCAGTGCGGTTGCCTCAGAGGCTCCAAAGGCTGGCCAGACCAAGGCCACAAATCCCATACACCCAAAAACCGCCGAAGGCAGGTGCCAAGTACAGGTGTCAGGAACAGGCAAGACGGGCGGTCGGAGGCAGGGACCTTAGAGGAAGTGAGGTACTGCAACAAGTGAACCGACAGGCCAACGGACGACGCACCGACGCACCGACGAGGGCCCCCAATTCTTACGGAGGCATTCCTGCACAACAAACAGGAGGAAGCAAGTCTCGAAGAATTCTTATGAAAGCAGCATGACTGGACTCATTGCACAGGAGTGTGAAGCTACACCCAACTCTAACAGAGGAGAGCGTCAGCTGCGTCACATGCAGGGCAAAGACATCGTGCTCTGAAACGCTGCTGCGCTCCTTAGACACTGAATAAGACTGGAGTCAAGGCTCGGCTTACCACTTGCATCATTGTTTCAGCCACGCGCACAGCAAGTCAGCAAGTCAGCAAGTGTCACGAGAGATCAGTCCGTCCAAGGCTCGCCGCGCAGCTCGACCTCAAGTTGCTCAAGACCTCGCCGATACGGCGGCCTTGGCACGCAACCGTCAAGTGGGGAGCCGCATGTTCCCCAAAGCTAGCTTTTCGTCAGAAGTACATCTGCAAGACGCAGGACACGTGCATCGAAGTCGAGTGCACATTGCAAGCCAAAGAGCGAGGGTCAGTAGAGCAGAGTCAACTACTTGACAAGTTTACAGATGAAGTGCGCACTGCTGAGAAACATTAAGAAGCCTGATTGCCTTGCCCAAATCTCGCTCTAAGTAGGTTTGGTGAAGCCACAGGATTGTTGAAAACACCTAGCACTGCAGACTAGCGGAGGGTTGATGACGTCTTCGCCTTCCCGCTACCTGGCGGCTGGATTGACAAATAACACGGGCAAGGACATGGTGTGGCAGACATACAGGTGGTTCAAGAAGGTGCCCAGCAGACCAACAGTTCACGATGTCGAGAAACGACCCACTTGAAGCCCAGCATGGCCTAAAGGTTTGTTGTGGTATGGCGGCAGCGCCGCCCAACCCACATTGTTGGGGCCATGCTGGGCCCGTTCTGGACCTATCGGCACGATCCCCATCGCAGCGCTCGGTCTTGGATATACATTTGATTTCCACTTCTAGCATCATGACCAGGAGACGTGTGTTTACAACGGAGTTTCCACCTGATCCACCTGTAAGTGTGGCCAGCGATGGCAGTAAATAAACAAGAACATCCCGTGCTCGCGGCAATGGATCGACATCCATTCGAGCTCGAAGGAGTCGGCAGTAAGCCTATGCCACAGTGCCACACGCTTCAGCTCTCCTAGCTCTCCTAGGAGGAGACCACAAGCATCACAAGCGACCCCCCGGCCTCACGCAACGTGTGCCCATTGCAAACGAAGAAAGCCAGGGCCAACGTAGGCGAGCGATTGTGGCCCTCGCGCAAGGCTTGCTCAGCTTAATGTCTCTCGTACTCAGGAAGTTTGCAACAGTTCGCAACTTTCACACCGTGTCGCATCACAGCGTCAACACTCAGATCCCAAAAGGCTGTCCAGGCTCCGTCCCACGCCCAGTGCACCTGATCGCAGTGCAGTAGCACCACTCGGTCGCCAACTGCTTCTGCAGGTTGCACTGCGGCCTGCAGAGCCTGAAAGTAAGACGGGGTTTAAGCTTAGCAAAGCTTAGTGTTTAGAGCAGTTGTCAGGGCCGGTTGAGATCTGTTGAGAAGGAATATCGGGGAATGCAAGCCTGGAGCGGCTCGGCCAAGTCATGTCTCCTCGGCTTCGCTTTCGACTTGCGATGCTTCTCAGCGCGACTGAGGCTTCACTGACGCTTCACTGAGCTCTGAGTGCCGGTCAGGTCCAGCCTTTCGTCCGGTCGAAGCCAATCAGACATCTGAAAATACTGAAGTTGTATGTCGACATGGCCGTTCCTGGGAAATCCAACATGTCTCACACACCACGAACACAAGAGACGTCACACAAAATGTCGACAAATACCTTTCCAAACGAGGATCTCCATCTGCATTGTCGTAAGCGCCTTAAAGTTCCGGTACGAGCCCACTGAAATGACGTGGGACACGCGTGCACCAAGCCTCAGATAGCGAGACTCCCTCCGCACACTGCGGCACCGCGACGGGTTGCAGAGCTCTGCAATGTGCAGCCACGTGCACAGAGCTCCGCTTGTGACTGCCGCGGCTGCATTGCTGGCGCCACCGAGCACCAGGGCCGCGAAGCCAGCGGGTTCGGCCCAACGCCAGAGCTCCTAAGATGCCGCATCGCACAAACCGCACTTGGGCATCGCGGCTCTCCTGTCGCATGAACCAACAGGCCCAACATGTGGTCCATCATGTGGTTCCCTCATCTTATGACACCTCAGTACCCTGTTGTCTTTGTGTTGTCTTTGCCCTGTTTTCTGGCCCTGCTTCGCTTCTTGATCTGAATTTCCAGGCGTTGCTTTTCGACCCTGTGGCTTCTCTCCAGGATTGTGCACTGAACACAATCATCACCCGCAACGCGCTTTTAGGATCAGGCACGCATGTTGAAGCCATGATGTACAGCGAGATTGTGCATGAGACAGTTTTTTAGATGCGAGATCATGCGTATTCGCCGTCAGTTGTTGAAATTTAGGGCTTTGAGCTTTGAGCGTGAGGCACTGTTGTGGGGACCGGGAGCCACGATGGGGACGAATAAGGGTCGGATAAGTTTCCGTGTATCACTTCTGGGATAGGTACCGGAATGCAAAGACCCCTACCCCCCCGGCTACCCTCAGGGGCGGGGGGGCGGCTCTGGCGTGGAGCCCTATGCGGGCGATTGACCCCTATCCCTTTCAGATAGGTCCCTATGCCTACAAAACCCTAAGCCCTAAATACTAAACCCGAGAAAACCCTGCTTGCCCCAAAACCCCCTAAACCCCAAACCCTAAAAAACACCTAAACCCTAAACCCCGAAAAAACCCTAAAACCCAAACCCTGAAACCCGTAAACCCTTAGTTTCAAAAAACAACTAAACCTAACCTCTAAAAACCACTAAACCCTAAACCCTACAAATATAAATACATAAACCCTAAACCCTGAAAAATAAAACCTTAAAAAACAACGCCCTAAAGCCTGAAAACCCCTAAGCCCTAAACAACCCTAAACCCTACACCCTAGAAACCTCTAAACCCTGACCCCGAAAAACTCCTAATCCCTAGATCCTAAACCCCGTAACCCTAAGCCCAAAAAACCCCTAAGCCCTACATTACTCCTAAAAGCCTTAAACCCTACGGCCCTAAACCCCAACAAAACCCTAAACCCTAAAAGCCCCTTAACCCTAAACCCTAAGAAGACAACTAGACCCTAAACACTAAAAACCCTAAGAAACCCTAAACCCCTAAAAACCCGAAAACCTCCTAAACCCTAAACCCTAAAAACCCGTAAACCCTAAACCCTGAATAACCTCTAAACCCTAAACCCTAAAAACCCCTGAACCCAAACCCTGAAAACACCCTAAATCCTAAGCCCTCCAAAACTCCAAACCCTAAACCTCAAAACCCCTCAGCCTAAACCCAAGCAACCCTAGACCCTGTAAACACCCAAACTCTAAACCCAAAACTGCCTAAACCCTCAAAACCCTAAACCCTAAACCCTGAAACCCCCTAAACCCGAAACCCGAAAACCCTGAACCCCAACGAGCCCCTAAATCCTAAACCCTGAAAACCCCTAAGCCCTGAACCTACAAAAGACCCTACACCCCAAACCCGAAAAAAACAAACCCTGAACTTAAAAAAACACTAAACCTAAACCCAAAAAAACAAACGTAAACCCTAAGAAACCCCTAAACCCTAAACCCTAAACCCAAACAACCCCTGAACCCAAAAAAACACTAAACCCCAAACCCGAAAAAACCCTAAACTCTTAGTTTCGTTTCATGTTTGTGGTCTGCATTCGGGAAAGCGTTCAATTGCATCTCAGTTTCGTAGTGTGTATACTGGAAGGCGTTAATTGCGTCTTCGTTTCGTTTCAATGTGCGGGGTGAAGGGGAAGGGGTTTGATTGCGTCTTGGTTTCGTTGCAATTTTTTGTGGCGTGCATGGGGGAAAGCGTTTAATTGCGTCTTAGTTTCGTTTCAACTTTTCGTGATGTGTATGAGGGAAAGCGTTTAATTGCATCTTAGTTTCGTTTCAATTTGCGGTGTGTATAGGGCAAAGAGCCTAATTGCGTCTCAGTTTCGCTTCAACTTTTCGTGGTGTGTATAGGGGACAAACATTGATTGTGTCTTAGTTTCGTTTCGTGTTTTGTGGCCTGTGTAGGGGAAAGCGTCCAATTGCGTCTTAGCTTCGTTTCAATTTGTAGTGTGTATACTGGAAGGCGTTAATTGCGTCTTCGTTTCGTTTCAATTTGTAGTGTGCATACTGGAAGGCGTTAATTGCGTCTAAGTTTCGTTTCCATGTGTGGTGTGAAGGGGAAGGGGTTTAATTTCATCTTAGTTTCGCTTCAATGTTTTGTGGCATGTGTAGGGAAAAGCGTTTAATTGCGTCTTAGTTTCGTTTCAAGTTGTTGTGGTGTGTATGAGGGAAAGCGTTTCATTGCATCTTAGCTTCGTTTCAATTCGTGGTGTGTATAGGGGAAGGCGGTTAATTGCGTGTTAGTTTCGTTTCAACTTTTGTGTGTATAGGGGAAGCGTCTAATTGCGTCTCAATTTCGTTTCAACCTTTTTTGTGGTGTGTATAGGGGAAAGCATTTCATTGCGTCTTAGTGTCCTTTCAGTTTGTGGTGCATGTAGGGCAAAGAGCCTAATTGCGTCTCTGTTTCGCTTCAACTTTTCGTGGTGTGTATAGGGGACAGAGTTTAATTGTGTCTTAGTTTCGTTTCATTTTGCGGTGTGAAAGTGCCTAACAGCGTCTCAGTTTCGTTTCAACTTTTCGTGGTGTGTATAGGGGACAGAGATTAATTGTGCCTTAGTTTCGTTTCAATACTTTGCGGAGTGTATAGGGGAAAGCGTTCAATTGCATCTTAGTTTTTTCGTGGTGTGTCTACTAAAACGCATTTACATGCGTCTTAGTCTCGCTTCAATTTTTCTGGCGTGTGTGGGGGAAAGCGTTTAATTGCGTCTTAGTTTCGTTTCAACTTTTCGCGATGTGTATGAGGGAAAGCGTTTAATTGCGTCTTAGTTTCGTTTCAATTTGTGGTGTGTATAGGGGAAAGCGTCTAGTTGCGTCTCAGTTTCGTTTCAACTTTTCGTGGTGTGTATGAGGGAAAGGGTTGAATTGCATCCTAGTTTCGTTTCAATTTGTGGTCCTGCTGCTGCTCCTGCTGCTGCTCCTCCTAATGCTCCTCCTGCTCCTCCTGCTGCTCCTCCTGCTGCTCCTCTTGCTGCTCCTCCTGCTGCTCCTCCGGGTGACAGGCAAATCAGTCAAGCATTACTCAGCAAACATGAGGGCAAACCAGAAAACAAGACAGGGCAAATCAGAAAAAATGGGCACGATTCAGAAAACAAAGTCACCGCACAATGCATCTGTTTAGTGCGCTTTCTGCATCGGTGCAGAGGTTAACCTAACGGAACCTACCCTAATCTAATCTGCCATACAAGAGGCCTATCTGATAGGGGTCTATCGAGACCCCTACCCCCGGCCCCCTACTCCTAGGCGATAGACCCCTATCCGCAGGGGTCTGTCTGGTGCGGACAGGTACCTATGCATAGGCCGCTCGCCTGGAAAGGAAAGGGGTCTTTCTACGGGGGGGCATAGCCTAGACATAGACACCTATCCGCGGCATAGTCCCTTCATTCGTCACCTCACAACTGTACCCTAAACCCTGAGTCCCTAAACCCTACACCCGAAATACGAAACCCGAAACCCGAAACACCAAACCCCAAACCCTACACCCTAAACCCCAAACGCTAAGATGTGCAAGGCTGGAAAGCTCGAATCTGCCGGTAGCAGGCTTTCATACTATTGCTGTTGGGTTGAGTTGTTACTGCAGGTCCTAAAAACCGAAACCCTAAAACCCTACAATCCCAAGCCCTAAACCCTCAAAAACCCCTGAACCCTAAACCCTAAAAACCCAAGCCCTAAACCACTAAACAAACCCTTAACCCTAAACCCTAAAACAACCTAAGCCTAAGCCCTGACAACCCAAATCTCTAAAACACCCTAAACCCTATAACCTAAACCCAGCCCTAAACCCAAAAACACTCTAAACCTTAAAAAACCCTCAACCCTAAACCCTTAAAAAACCCCTAACCCCTAACCCCTAAAAATCCTAAACCCTAAACCCCTAAACCCTAAAAACCTGGCCCTAAACCCTAAAAATCCTAAACCCTAAAAACCCTAAGCCCTACACCCTAAGAACCCCTGGGCCCTAGACCCCAAAAATCCCTAAACCCTAAAAACCCCTCAACTTCTAACCCCGAAAACTCTAAACCCTAAAAAACCCCAAAGCCCTAACCCCTAATAAATCCAAACCGTAAAAAAACCCTAAAACCCAAAACAACCCTCAACTTCCCTCTACTTCAAACCCCGAAAACTCTAAACCCTAAAAACCCCCCACCTAAACCTAAACCCTAAACCCTAAAAACCCCTCAACATAAGCATGTTTTTTCAAAACCATCATGCGAGCATTGTGTTTGCAAAGGGGGGGGGGTGCGCCGACCCCCCCCCCCCCTGCGTTATTCTTTTATTCTTTTTCGAACCCATCATGCGAGAAAACAACCCCCAAAAACCCTAAACCCGAAAAAAAACCTAAGCCCGAAAAAACCTAAACCCTAAAGACCCCGAAACCCTAAACGTTAAAAGCCACTAAACTCTACACCCTAAACCCTAAAGCCCCCCAAAGCCTAAAAACCCTGAAGCCTAAACCAAAAAAAAACCTAAACCCTAAGACCCTAAAACCCTAAACCATTTTTCCCCCTAAGCCCTCAACCCTAAAACACCCCAAGACCTACACCCTAAAAAGCCCTAAACCCTAAACCCTGAAAACCCCTAAACCCTAAGCCTAAACCCTAAAAACCCCTATTTAAATAAAGCAAACCTTGCTGCTCGAGCGCAAGTGATAAATGTGTTTCCATGGGGTCTGTATAGGGGTCTATCGACACGCCTATCATAGGGGGGTACTTAATAGACCTATCTTCAATAAATTTGTCGTGGGGGAGATCCCTGAACCTAATCCCTAGAAGCACACCCTTAAACCCTGTCATGTTAGCTTAGGTTAGGTCAGGTTAGGTTAGGGGCCTGCCCTCTTGCATTGCAGATTAGGTTAGGGTAGGTTCCGTTAGGTTAGGTCAGGTCAGGTTAGGTTAGGTTAGGTTGGGTTACGTTGGTTTGGGTTGGGGTCGGGCTCTTCTGTCCTTGCTCGTCCACTCCAGGCTACGGCGATGGCCCGCCAGGATGTACGTTTCACCGTGAGTTTTGGAGAAGAGAGACCGATGCAAATGCATGGCTGCCCATGGATGCTGAGTCGCCTTCGCTGTTTGCTGATTCTGCCCTTGCTGTTTTCTGAACCATGGCTGTGTGAGTCGAAGTCTTGTTTTCTGATTTGGGCAGCACCCCTGCTCCTCCTGCTGCTCCTCCTTCTGCTGCTCCTGCTGCTGCTCTTGTTTCTGGAAAAACAAGCCCCCTCACCTCTTCCTCAACACGAGGCCCCCCCCCATCCCCCGCCCATACTCTTGGGAGGACGAAGGGCCCCTCATACTCCTGGAAGACGAGCCCCCCCCCGCGCTAACGAAGCTATCTGCAGCATACATGACCTGCGTTCTGAGCTTGCGAAAATGCATCGTTCTGCTTTCCCTTCTGTTCTTGGTGTCTGAATGCGTTCAATACACACTTGCGCATTGCGCTCGCATGCCAAGAAGCTGAAACACCGCATTCGTTCGGGGACAGGCCGAGCGACATGGCCCATGAACATGCGGCAAGCTAGGTATCCCTCATGCTGCGGGTGTTAGCTCGCCGCAGAGTTCCCGAGTTGAAGCACACATACTGGTCCATTGGTAAGCATCCGGTGCTCAACGCTTGCTCTGTGGCTGGTTGGCTTTGCCTTTAGTTTTAGTTGATGACGTGCCGCCGTGGCCCGAAAAATGACCGGCAGCAGTACTCAGTAGCAGCTATCCACATGAGATGGCTGGTTGATGTATCTTGGATGGCTACCATGCCGGCGCAGGGCTGCTCAACCAACGCATCTCAAGCACTGCTTAGCACTCGAAACACCAGAATGCGACACGAACAAGAGAAGACAAATGTGCTACGAATGAGCGTTTTGCCTGCAGAGGTACTTTGTGATGTACGGCCTCTGATGGGCTTTAGGCTTCGTCACGAGGCCAAACAACTACCAGGAGGCCAGCAGGCTGGCCATCGCCGAGACCACAGCCATGCCGAGGCCAGTGGCCTGCACAAGCCCCAAACTGTCGCAAGAACGACAAAGCATGCATAGTCCTGCCTTGGTAGCACTCGGCACAGCGAACATGGCGATGCCATGAATTCCAAGTGCATCGGCAACCTTCACCTCATGCGCGCCGCAGACTGCGCACGACAAAGCAACACTGAGGCTCTCAGGTACCTGGCAGTGATGAACTCACACACTACTTTCACGACTTCACATGACGCATTGTTCGAGGCTTCAGCCACTGCATGTCGGCTTGCTGTGCTTGAAGGAACTGAGACGACCTGAGAAGCAGTACAGCAAGTGCTGACATTAACAAAAAGCTCAAGCCACACAACTGCACGATTTCCGAGATTCGCACAGCACCGCTTCCAGCATCAGCCACGAAGAGCGTCGCATCACCATCCTTGCGTCTCGACATGCATCAAAGCTTTTGCCATCTCTGTATCCATGCAACACAACTTTAAGCTGCATTCACAGTGTAGAGCCGTGCCCCTGACCCAGCACATGTCGACTGGGTTTGACACCTTCAAGCTTCAGCGAACAGCGCTCTAAGCGCTGCTGCAAAGGAAAGTTGTCGGTTTGACTCACAACAACACCAGTGCAACTGACCTGGGCGACGCGGTGCACACAGTGGTCGTCCGCAGCACAGCCAGTCAGGCTGTCCTCGCTCCTCCTTTCCATGTGGAATGCCGAGCACGCGGCGGCTCCAACGGAATGCGCCATTTGACAGCGACTTAGGCGACTTAGGTCAGCACAATGCAAAGATGCCTGGCCGGCCCTGCACTGGACGGCCGGCATAGAAGATGCCAGAGGCTGTGACCGCCAGGCCTGGTCAACTGCTGTGTCATGATCCCTGTGTTTTTCTTGCTTGCTCAACGACGTATTGTGAAAAGTCACAAACACAACGCGAAAGAAGCGCACACCGTAACCTCTGCACCAAGCTGAAAGGAGCAACAACTTTAAAACCAACACATAGCCTACACAACAGGACAAATCAGGAAGGAGCTTGTCGAGTTCCTCAATCTCGTGCTCCAGCGACAATCAACACACATACACCGGTAATTTGACACCCACCCAATTTCTAGACATTGCCAGATAAGCGGGCACAGCTTGAGTAAGTACAAGCACTCGTGTTCGGATAACACTGCTCTCGACGGTATGTGAGCTCGATACTCTCACGAATGGTTACAGTCTGACCCGCCTGTGACAGCCTGTAAGTTGTTGGCAAGAGCATGTGCGCTGGCCTTCGGAATGAACTGAGCAAACACAACACTTGCTCTCACAATAGGGGATCTAGTGCGGGACCAGTTTGTCAGTGCCTTGGACTTCGGAGCAGCTGCACCCCCGGGAAATGGAGCTGGAACAGTTTGCGGACCACGCACCACTGCACCTGGAAATATGAGCCCAAGCAGGCGTCTTTTGGAATCTTACCGAGATCTACATGTTTTGCTGGGACTTCGAGACACTGGAGACGCGCACTGGCATTGCCCTTGACGGCATTGCCCCAGAAGAGGGTGAACCTGGCAACATGCTCGTTTTGCTTGCCGCACAAATGCACATGTTCTTCTTTGCACGCACATGCCCCAAGAGTCATGCCGAAATTGTAAAAAGCTGTACATTGTGCACAACTTCAAAGTTTTCGGGGGTTGGGGGGGTTTATGGTGGGGGCGATTGCGACTTTGCAGGGCGTTGTATGCCAGCTCGTTGCTATGTTTGTGACCCGTGAAGAAGCTACAAGTTCGGCTAGTTCAAAACCCTTCATTCGAATCACTCAGCTTGTTGCTGCTGACTTTTCGGTTCTTGAAAGAAACGGCGTGAAGTGTGTAGTCATAGCTTTGTTACGGGCTGCGTATGGCGGTAGCCAAACATGCTAGCTCGGAGCTGGTGCATGGCCGAAGGGCCGGAGGCTTGCACTCCTAAACCCCCAAGGTGCGGCGGGGTGGGCTGGGGTGGGGGGGGCGGGGCGCTCGTAACCCGAACCACTACTGGTTCGGGTTCAGGTTTGGGTTCTGCCCACCCTCCCCGCACTATTGGACAGGTTAGAGGGTCCGTTGGGGGGAGGGGGGGCGAGGGGGGCAGCGGCGGAGAACGCGCAGCCCAAAAACCATTTACACTCACCAACACTTTTGAAGGAACCATAGATGCACTCACCAAGAACAGCAATATTGATGTAGACCAAATAAACAATAACAAATCCAGAATTGGGTTCCTAGTTGGCGACCGTAGCAGCTAAAGAACCGAACATCCACGTTGCGCATCCCTTCCAAACTTTTTCCGAGGACCTGACAATTCTCTCCCTTTTCAGGTTGTCATGCCTTTGTTCTGGAAATCTGGAACTGCCTCACCGATGCTTGTTTGTAAGACCTGGTCCAGCAAACAGCAAAGCAGAATACCCAATCGTTCGGGAGAAAGGATCTGCAAAAAGCCCCATGGTCTTACGTGTTTCTTTGCAAACGGGGCAAGGACTATTTCCATGCTGGAAGCTCACACCCTCATCTCGTTTTCGCGTGCCATGCAGGCAAGCTGCTGTCGGAATGATTTCGGAGCACGCTCCTTCAAGCCCTGCTTTGGGAAATATTAGAACCCTGATGCGGTTGGTCCGGTGCAGCCTGTCGCCTATCCGATAGGGCAGCTACATGGTGTAAAAAACGTATGCAAACAAGGCCGGCTTTGCATGTCTACCGCCACTGGTCCAGGTTGATGGATCTCTGGCCTGTCACTCAAGAAAGTCTTGCTGCGACCAGCTTAGCCACTCTAAGCACCAGGCGTGGAAGGGCTCATGGGCTCTGACGTTGCCGGAGCTCCATCCCTGGCACGTTTCATGACAACCATTTCTTGTACACACTTTCCGCCAGCATCGTTGTTTCGAGGTTTCGACTAGACGTGATGCTAAGGATCCGGGCGGGAGCAGTGCTGGAATCCATGAGCCATCACCGGCCGTCCTGCAGAAGCTTCCGTAAAAACTTTGCAAGGCTGAATGAAGTCCAGTCTTAACATGCACTTTGCAGAAGACTGACTCCCGTCCAGAGGCGCTTCAGTGGCCCAGCAGCTTCCAAAGAATCGCCTGCCTAGCCACGTATGCTGTAGCAAGCAGCGTTCTTGCAAGCTAGGAACAAAAACGAAATGCATTTTGCAAGGATTCCGCCTGCTTGTAGATGGCGCTGTGCCCTGTGAGGGGTGGGCTCGCAATCGTGCGGCCAGAAATGAACAGGTCCCCTGCCTGCAAGCTACTCAGTGCACGGACCAGATAGGAACTCAGCATTGACATTGAGCTCAGATGTGTGTTGACAAGGTGAGGCTGCGCTCAGCTCAGCTCAGCTGGGCCTGGCTCACAGCCAAGCCTTTGGCGACCACATTCTCCGCAGCAACGTGCTGCAGGCCTGGGACACTTGCTGAAAGCAGAATGCGAACAGCCACGCTTGAGAATGAACGCGAGCTCAGTCCGCAGCCATCTGTGACGAGGAATTTGCTAGGCAGAACCTGCGATGACCAACCACAGCTGAGTGAGTTGAAGTACCACTTCGTGGAGTAAGTGCGGCCCACCTTCAACTTGTACCAGAAGACTTTGCTGGCTGTAGGGTCTGCTACAAACAACCTGGCAAATGGACTTTTACAGGAATACGAGTTGCTCTGACTCTCTGAGCTGCCTTTGCTACGATACAAGATTATGCAAAACGATGTAACCCCCCCCCTCCCCCCGGCCTCATGTTCTGCTCATCGACAGCCAGGGCTGCAGGGTTCGACACGTTGTGGACGATCAGCGGCCGCCATGTAGGATCAGGAAGTCTGCAAGTGAAGCGCACAGCACTTTCCCAACACTGGAGTGGAAGTCACCAGACTTGCCTGGCATAGCTGATCTTAAAATCCTTGGGGAAGCTGGCAATCAAATACCTGGGCAATCTCCCGCCTACACTTTTCTGCATGAAGAGCAGGCATAAACGGATGTACATCCTAAAATGCACACGTGCAACCATCATTTTCGCGAAGCGGCCTCTCCGTCTCTCCTGGTAGAGGGCTCTTCCACTGGAGCCCAGAGGATTCAAAGCCCGTCTCCCAGTTGATGCCCAACTGGCGTGCAAGTGGGGCTGCAAGGCAAAGGCTCTCTGGGTCTAGTACAAGTTGTCTGCACGCTTACAAAGCTAACAAAAGCCGACACGATCCCTAAGCCGTTCCCAAACTCGGTGCCTTCAGGGCATCGGACTGCGCACCAAAGACTCGGAAACACGCGTGACTTCGGAGCACAAGCGAGCAGAACGTGAAGTGCCCTTTGCAAGTTCCAGGGATGTCGAAATGCTTGAAGCTCATTGCTTTGCAACTGCTTTGCAAGGCTGAGCCCCAAACCTACAAGTGCAGTCCACACCTGGGTTTGCGAACTGACATTTGAGTTGTGTCGACTGACAAAGTGCGTCACACAGCACAAGCCAGCAGGTCCACCACGATGATCTGAGATCCCGGCCGCTGCATTTCGGCGCCAGGCCATGGATGCAAGATCGGGAGGAACCGACCCCGCGCTGGAACGTGTTGCAGTAAATGCAGTGCACGCACACGCACGCGCACACACACACACACACACACACACTCAATGCTCGACCTATCCCCCGGCTGGGAGCTTACAGTTCTCCAAGACGGTCACGAGTCAAGAGCACTACTTCAACTGAATGTTGCATTACCCAACTACTTTCCCCACCCGACCTGGCGACCGCCCTCCTCTTTGCCCCTGTTCTCCCACAGCTGCGAGGTTGCTAACGCATTCTTTCACAGGCATCCATCACCGCCTTTATGTTCTTGAAACTCAACTTCAAAGAGAAAGCCGGGCAGGTGCCGGCGGGACTGTGGCAGTGGAGTGGCTGATTCATCAACTCGAGGCGTCGCTATTGAAATGTGTCCCCGTCGCTTGATCGGGTTTCGGGCACGCGTACCTGCCTGCCCGAATTTTCCAAAGCCCGCCATAAAACCTCCTTGAAAGCCTGCGGCAAGTTTAGCGCAGGTGGTCAGCTGGCTGAACTCTCAGAGAAACTGCCCGAAAGGGTGGTTGAGAGGTAGGGGGTCTGTCTCAGGTAACATTATGTGGCAGCACGGTAGCAGGGGTCGAGATCTCCGAGTCGCCCATCAGTACTGAGCGCCTTGATGCATCTGGCCTGGAGCTCTCTGGCAGCATCCAACAGCGGAAACGTCTTCTGAGTGCATGGAACAATACCCATTAGCACGAGAACAAGCGCCTGAGCCACTCGAACCAGCGCCCCACCTGCAATGAAGTGCCACTCCAAGCACGCGAGGCTTGGTCAACGAATCGCGCCTTTCGTCCCACTGGCCCCAGAGTAGCCTCAGTGAGCGGCTCTACACCATTATACAACTCCTACTCCCACATTTAAAATGGCGCTTACCGGTGGAGCTGGCATGCGAGGGGGGTGCGAGCAGAACGCGAAGCATAGCGTGTGTGGCACTGGGTATGTTTGAGACTACGTCTCATAAGGCAAGATCTTACAACAATGTGGAGTCTAGCCGCCACTGAGCGCCGTCGTCACACCAATGATGGGCAGTAGCAGGCTTTTACCATGCCATAAAAGTGATAGAACGTAGCTGAATTATTGCTAAACGAGCCACGGCTGCGGAACACCTGCTTTGCTAGTGACTATGACCCTGCAGTTGCCATACTAGCGAACACCCTTCTCCAGCCGAGCGTCACACCGGCCTCCCCCAACCAGCACGAAGAGCTACACCCGGGGATGTGCCCGAACCCAGTCAGGAGCCGGACGCAGGACGCATCCTTGAAGTCGAACTTGAACTCCAACATGTTCTACTATGAACGCTCGCTTCCCACATCCAGATCACCCACTTCAGAACTGGCAGGATCACTCCTCGCAGCATATGCGCTAAAAATTTCCGGCGCGAGAACTTCTGGAAGGAAAACCTGCGTAACAAAGTGGCGCTTTTTCTTTTACCCTTTGCGACATGGCAAGATAAACTTCCGAGCACTTCCATCAACGTCTATGGTGGATGTCGCGCGACGTACTGCTAAATACAACCTCACTGTAGAGAATGACCCGGAACTCGATGTCGATCTTGGCTACATGGAAGGCAGCCCACGGACACCTACTACCAGACCTATCGCCACGTTGCACGGCATACACTCGGTCTTCCTCTCTAGTCTGGCGAATTTTCCTCTACACGGACAAGTTCTATCTCCAACGTGGCATGAAGGCGCTCGTCCTCCTACGTGCCCACACCTTTGTGCGAGTGGACCCCAGACCACTGCGCCCTTGCCACATTGAGCATCGAGGAGTACTCGCCCACAACCCTCAACATCATAGACTGTTGCAGCACGGGAACTGGTGACGCGCCAATCCACACCCGGATCACCATTTCCGGACAACGCTTTGGGGCAACCACCCGACCTCTGGAACATGGCCTTCGTCACCTTCAAGATCTCTCCACCCCGAACCTCAAACCCGACACCTTAAACCTAGACTCAAACTCTAGTCGGTGTTGGGTTCCCGGCTGCAGGTAGTGCTCATTCAGCCGCCTTTCCTTGCAAACAGGCTTGGGCTTCGGAAGACTTTCAAGGGGTTCTTGTTCAGGGATCTGGCCTTAAACAACTGCCACTCGAGGTGGATCTGCTCCTCCTGGAAACTCAAGCGAAAAAATGGACTGCTGGATAGGCTTCCCACAGAGTGGCCTCCATCACGTCGTACAAGGCTCCAACGTTTCGCCTTGCTTCCTGCTGCTCTGGGCAGTGTAGATTGGGGGGGGAGGGGGGGTCTTTTGGCCAGGGCCTTGAAGCCTGGGGTGCCAAACGACATTTGCGCGGGGGCTGTTTCTATGGCCAAAGCGCTTGATGTTTCTATGCCTGCCATGAGGGACGAGCAAGTCTTATATGGCCAGGGCGCCTGAGGCTTGCATGACCGCATGATATGCACGAGGGACAGTGTATATGGCCAAGGCACTTGATGCTTATATGCCCGTCACATCAAGAAGCGCTTCGGTACTTGGGCTGCAACAAGCGTCGGTACTTAGGCGGCTCCGTACTACAAAGACGCATACAATTAAGCTATAACCCTGGCCCTAATTAAACAGATCGGAGGTTGCTTTCTCCCCCAAAACCAGCCCAAAACTCCATCAGAGCAAACCCCGCTTTTCGGCTCGAGATCGGGGGTTTGCTTTCTCCCCCCAAACCGGCGCAAAAGTGAACCCGCGTTTCGGCTCGAAATCGGTTCAGCTACCACGCAGCACTGTTTGCTCCACTTCTGGGAGGGCCTGGCCACCTTTTCGTGGTTCAGAGTGGTGTCACCCCCAACCCCCTTATCAAAGAAACCTTTCCCCCCCCCCCCCCCCGCCCAAGTGTTTGTACTAGGGACCCCGCACGCAAGACGTGTGGGGCAAGTGGGGCGAGGGTTTTCTACCAATTTGCTCGGCCACAGGTCGGGAGAGCCCAAGCGGGGGCGCGGGGGGCGCGGGGGGCGTGTGGGGGGTGTAGGGCGAGTGGGGCAAGTGGGGTAAGTGGGGCAAGTGGCAAGTGGGCAGGCATGCAGGTGGGGCAGGTGGGACAAGTGGAGCAAGTGGGGCAGGCTGCTTTAATGTTCCCCCCCATGCGGTCGCAATGTAAAATCCTTCTAGCCCCTTGCTCTCAGAGTGCTGTGCTTATTGATGTTTACTGCACACTTCCCAGGATCGCAAACAAAATCACGAACAAGTTCTCTGAGCATTCGGCCGTCAAGTCTTTCTGCAAGTCCTCAGAACGCCGGCACGTCTTGTTCGAGAAGTCTGTGATGACTCGACTTTGTCTTTCACACTTTGGGATCATTTGAAGCCGAGGACTTAGCTCCCTTCTGAAGTTGCAGGACTCGGGCCTGGCTCCCGAGGGGCTTCTTGTGGTTTTGGGTTTTGGGTCTTGGGTCTTGAGTTTTGGGTTTTGGGTTTTGGGTTCTGGGTCTTGGGTTTTGGGTTTTGGGCTTTGGGCTTTGGGCTTAGGGTTTCAGGCGGAGGCCTCCATAATCGAGCCCTGAAACCAAAGGATATTCTCAAGCGCTAGCAGCGCCCTCCTTACTCATTGCTGTTGGTATCAATCTTCAGCTGGACTTCAGCACATGGAGACTTCTGGCTGCACATCCAAACTCCAAACCTTGAAAACGTCAAGCCCCCAGTTCTAAATGGCCCGGCGGGAAGCGACGGTTCAAGTCTTACTGTATATCAGACTGAAAAATTCACCATTGCTTGACTCATTCCTGCCTCCCGATATCATGAACGCCCTTTGCTGACTGGATACGACCTCTACCGCTTCGACATCAGAGCCAAAACCCCTTGTCAAGGGCGCTGCCTCATCCTGATACTTCTAATTCTCCTGGCACGAGTTTCTGGAGCTGCTCACAGGAGGTCATCCATGCCCCATCTGCTTCATGTTAATGCCGTTCGGAGCCCCGGATTTCTGAAGACCGGGGTGGCTGACACACTTCAGATTATGTTCAGATTTCAGATCATATCAGTCAACACAGGAAGAGAGCTTTCAGTCCTCCAGCAGCTGGGCAATGCGGACGTCACGCTCCTCGATTCGGCCATCCCAAAGCCGTGACTGAACCCCAGGATGTCCCCCTCTCTAATGTGCTACAACTCAAAAAAAAAAAGGCGGGAGAACCCCACACACAACATCACACAAACATCACACCGTAGCACAACTCCTTCAGCGTCTGCTCCTCCACGCGTGTCTTGGAGTGCTCCGCCTCTGCCTCGGCCTCAGAGGGTGCACTGCACTGGCTACAGTAGGCTAAACTGATTCCCGGCTTAAAACACAACAGAAAGCACAGAACAAAAGCATGCAACAACAGCACATGAATGCGCCTTCAAGCTGACGTAACCGGCTTGGATCTCGTCAAGCTGAGCCTACGGATACAAAGAAATCCATACCCTGGAGGTGTCCTTCCACGGCGCGCGGCCTGCACGGCATCACGCTGCCATTCGACCTGCCCATCACAACTGCCCACCACATCCCGTCCCAAGCGTTAAAGATGGAAGACTGACTCGCGTAAGTGACCACGTTGTTCTTGATTTATAGACAGCTTTGGTCTCGCAAAAATTAGGAAGAAAGTGTGTGTGCCAAACATCATGTAAATTTACATGCTGAGTATACTTTTCAAAAGATTGTATTTCTACATTGCAAATAGAAGTTCGCCACAAAACCCCCACAGCGAGCTTCAAAGGTTCCACGTTTAGGTTCAAAACGCGAGATACAGCGGGAACGGCGTGGGGATGCGAAACAGGGATGAAAACGAAACGGGGATGAAAACGATGGCGCAGGGATATCAGTCTACATATTATAACCTACTTAGGGACTCAGGGGGGCTGATAAGTACAGTTTTCACTGGGGGGTCATAAGTGCCCTGAACCTCCAAGTACTACAATTCAGCGAAAATTTTCCTGACTCCCTGCGCCGGCCCCCTGTCTTCCCGGTACTACATGGTACTACAACTCGCGTCAGCGAACATCCCTCAGCTTACCGCGCCGCAGACGTGCTGCAGACGCGCCGCAGACGCGACTGAGACGCGGCCCCTCCGGCTCTGTCCTCCCGGCTCACAGACACAGCGATTCCCTGGTCTGCCCGCGCAATCCTCGTTCATCCCCATCCTTTGGATCTCCGCGTCCCGTTTTCATCTTCGTTTCGTTTTCATCCCCGCGAGCGCCATCCCCGTCGCGTTTTCACCCCCGTTTCGTTTTCATCCCGCCGTTCTGAATTGGGGTTACAAGCACCCATGAACCTTCGAGAACAAATGTAGGACTGGACTCGCTGCATCCGTGAGAGCCGGAGGGCGCGAGAGTGCGTGGTCTGCGGCGCGTCTGCAGCGTGTCTGCGGCGCGTCTGCGGCGGGTCTGCGGCGGGTCTGCGGCGCATCTGCAGCGCGTCTGCGGCGCGTCTGCGGCGCGTCTGCGGAGCGTCATTCGCGCGGGCATGGCGCGGGGATTGCGCCGGAAGCCGGCAGGATTTTCGTTGATTTGTATAGTACAAATGTGGTACTGGAATTGCTGTGTCTGCGAGCCGGGAAAACAGGGGATCACGCGGGGTGTGAGATGGCGTTTGCGCGTCAAGTGCTGCATACAATCAACTACCGTCATTACCGTATTATATCTTTGTTCGACTCTTCGGCAAAATTTACATACGGAACGGACTTTAACGTGGGGATTTCAGGATTTCATTCCGGCACTCTTGTAGTTCGGATTGTTTTTGGCTCCTGGCTTGACCTTGTTTGAGGGGAAGTGACAACGGGCTTAGGGTTATAAGATTTTTTGGGTGGTACAGATTGGAAAACCAGCTATAGGTTTTTTTTATCATTTTTTCCAGGATCTTGTCCAGGGTCAGTTCCATCATTACTTTGGTCCTTTGCATTTGGGGCAGGATCAGTTCCAACATTACTTCGAACGTTCTTGCTATCATTCGTTTTGTCCGCACGATATGTTTATGGATTTGCTGTATCATTTTCCGCAGAGGATGTGGTCTATGTCGAAACTTACTTTGCGTTCCCGGCATAGACCCTATTGAATAAGAAGCTGGGCAGTTTCTCCTCTTCGATGTATTGACAGACCTCCCCTAAAGATACGCTTTCAGGCGGTTCTTCTTCGCAATAACTCTGAGTTGGGCCGTGTCTGGGCCAGAGGGGAGCTTTTGCGTTTGAAATCAGTGAGTACACCAGTGCATCACTGGCTCACCTGCCGCCATGCCGATCCTACAAAACAGAGCGGCGGTGGGCGGGGGGGGGGGGGTTAGGGGGGCAGGGGGGGGGGGGGGGGGGGGGGGGGGGCGCGGGGGGGGGGGGGGGGGCGCGGGGGGGGCGGGCGGGGGGGGCGGGGGGGGGGGTGCAGGGTGGAGGGCGGGCAGGGCGGAGGGCGGGCAGGGCGGGCAAGCTGGAAAGCTAGAAATGCGCACTTTTGCCGGACTGTTATCATTTGTTTATCATTTTTTTATCCTTTGTTAATCATTTTGTTTATCGTTTTTTTATCGTTTTGTTTATCATTTTTTTATCGTTCGTTTTATCGTTTCAGGCGAGGGCTTGGATTCCAGAGATCACTTTTTCTATGATTCCAGGGCGGGACTGGATTCGGGGCTGCGTTCTGAGATTATGGAAGCGCTGTAAATCCAGGGCTACCGGGGGCCTGCAAACCGAGTATCTGTAGCTGCAGCAACAAAACACACGCACCCAGGTCCGTCATCAGCAAAATGCATGAAGACATGTATACCGCACACGCCGGCTGAATACAAGGAGTGGAAGCGAGGTAGAGGTAGAGCAAAGAGGCGGTGGGTCGTCCAACTTCTCGATATACATGCATCACAAACCGGCACACCGACAATGCCAAGCTCACACAAGCAGATCAAACATAGAAGGCGCGAAGATCCGAGCAGCGAAAGAAATCCAGAAACCAATGATGTCCAAATCCACGCCAGACAAAGGAATCCAGAGACCAAGGATGCTCAGAATCCAAGTCCTAATCCACAACACAAAATCCAACGATCCTCAAAATCCAGAACGGAATGATAAATAACCTTTTTAGACCCACGTCAGTGCCTCCCACAAAAAATCTCATAAGCTTAGGGTTGTTGAAGAGGGCGTTTTGGGCGTTGAACGGACTACAGGGGTTGGACAGAGCTGGTTTGATGAAGGGGGTTAAGGGTGAGGGGTTTAGGGTTGCGGTTTAGTCTTGCGGAGTGTCAGACTTTGAGACAGGGTGTTGCAGTGTGGGCTCGGGCTCAAGGGTGCCAAGGGCGGTTTGCAACAAGATTCCTAACGCCTAAACCCGGGGTTCAGGGGTTAAATAGGATATAGAATTTAGGGTTTTGGGTTTAGGACCCTCAGCCACCCAAAATGCAAAGTGTGGCTTTGGGCAATACTCCCCAAGGCTGCTGAAAACTCGGTTCAGGGCCAAAAAGCCAACCCCCTTCGACATTGCTGGATCCAGGGCTGCATTGGTGCTTGTACCTTTTTTTCCAGCTTTGTAGCCTACCTATAAAAGATACAGGGTACCTTTACCAGGGCCCCTATAATTTAGAGAATCCCCCGTTGAGTTTTGAAGGCTCACTCCAGAGGTCCTATTTTGGGGTTTTGGCTTTACAATCCTAAAACTTGAGGGTTTCGGCTTTAGACCCTGAACCCTGGTGTTAGCCCCTAAGCTCCAGCGAGTCGCCTTAACAAAAAACCCCCAAAGGGCTTAGGGTTTAGGGTTAGGGTACCCTAAACCCTAAACCCTAAGCCCTCGGCCCTAAACCCTAAGGCCTCCAGCAACTTCTGCTGACCATCTGCTGTCTCCTGTGGAAGGGGTAAGGGTTGTCAGGCTATCCCTAAACCCTAAACCCAAACCCTCAACCCTTAACCCTCAACCGCGGGGGGTTTCGGGGGAGATTGGGGTTGAGGGAGTCTTTGGGCTTGGGTCGTGAGGGTTTCGGGCCTTAGGGTTTGGGGGTTCCGGGTCTAGGCCAGCAGCCCCAAACCCTAAACACTAAGACCCCCTATCGACCCTAAACTCTGAACCTCTAAACCTAAACACAAAACCCTGAACCTTTCACCTGAAAAACTTGGCCTAGGCCACAGAACAGTACCTTGCTTGCTGGTTTCTGCGAGGCATCACCTGAGCTGGCACGGTTCATTCACATCAACGAGGCAGTGGAAGAGCACTCACTTGATCTCGCTCATTTTCTGTCACGCATGTGGCTGCATCGGACTTTAGCAGTGCAGCAGGTTCCAGACAGCACAAGACAAGTCTTTGCTGGAGTGTCTTGCCAAAGCCATTAGTTGCTGCTCTGCCTCGGGATCTACAATGCAGGGCTGCCAGACGTGGCGTCAAAAGAAAGGTGCATCAAACCATTAGGGCTTCATCTTGATTGCAAGAAAAGAGAAGTGCAAAGCTTACAGCACTACTTAAAAGGAATTCTGTAATGGATGACTCTATCAAAGACTCCTTAAGCGTTGCACGGTGCTCCCAAGTGCAGCTGAACTCCTCGACCCTATGAAAAAGAAAACTGGATCTCCGCCCAACACTAGCCACGTGCAAAAATGACTTGGCAAGCCAGAATTGTCAAGATATGTCAAGATAGTGCTAGCAGCTACGGTGAGAATGTCCATAATGCTAGATCGCTTTCTAACCCAAGTTCCATGGAAAATCTCTTTTTCTAGAAACTTGGGTGAGCCTCTGGATGATGTTTGCAGATCTTGGTTGCCACGCCACTGTGTTCTAAAAACTCTGAAGGTCACTACGCGTTTGTATGCCCACTCCACAAGTCCTACAAGCTGGGGCACGAGCACTATCAGAGCCACTGGACGAAGGTGTGCCTTGCAATGTGCCAACTGGAACTGCTTTAAGCTATCAAAGCTTTAACTCCACATGTAAACATGAAAACAACCAAGACGGCATTTCAGCCGTGAAAGTGGACGAGATACAGGCTCTAGATGCGAAATCACAGCTACTTGAGCCTACAGCTACTTGCGAGGGTGGCATAAATCCCACCAAGCCCCTGCTTCTGAGGGCGGCGCGGGAGCAAGACAACGGCTGGGGCGAGGCTTTGCACCCCTCCAAGACTCACAGGCTTGAGTCAAATGTTGCAGCACCTACAGCCTCAATCATTCCCAAAGTGCACAGTGGTGCAAGGCTGACGGTACACAAAAACCAAACAAACCAAGGGGCCCAGGGGGGGGAGGGGCGAAGCCCTGCCGCGAAAGTCTCCAAGTACGGGAACGGGTTTTCGTGGTTCATGGGGAGGCGAAGTGTGTGAGGGTTGTGAGGTCCAAGGCTAACCCTATGTCTGTGAATGGATTTCAAGGCTCCAAAACGTGCAGAGAGCGTCACCATGTCTAGTTCTCAAGAATACGTCACTCTGATAGGCAGACCCGACGCCGGCTATGGGCCCGAAAGCCCCGGACTCCCCTTTCTCTGGAGACCACAAGGTCACAAGGACCCACACATCACGAGCCTCAAACCTTCCTTGCTCCAAAAATCGGTTACTGCTCAAAAAAATGGCTCCAACGGACCCTGTCCCAAAACCCAGCACCAGCCCGGGAGCAGCCTCCAAATTTGGCATCCAAATTGGGGCTCCCCCTGCCTAACCACCTGGTACAGATCAGCTTACGCTGGATGTTCAACCTCAAGTTTAGGGGGGAACTTTCGCGACGATCCGACATTACATGTCGGGGCACTCGCACACATCAACATCCCGCACCGTAGGCATGCAGCGTAAGCCTGCTTCGAGTGAAATTTGACACAGTGCAACTGGTAAATGTTCTCGCGACAAAAGAGGGCGTGACATGCATTCTGGGGCCTTGCCATGTGCACTCGCGACAAACACAGGGTGTGACATGCAGCCTGTGGCCTTGCCATGCGAACTTGCGCAAAACACAGGGCGCTTGCCATGTGAACTCCCGACCAACACAGTGCTTGACACACAAGCTGCGGCCTTGCCATGTGAACTTACGAAAAACAGGGCGTGACACACCGGCTGGGGCCTTGCCATGTGACATACAGTCTGGGGCCTTGCCATGTGAACTGATGAAAAACACAGGGCCTGACACATAGGCTGGGGCCTTGCCATGTGAACTCACAAAAAACACAGGGCGTGACATACAGGCTGGCCTTGCCAACTCACGAAAAAACACAAGGCCTACATCTGCGGTCTTGCCATGTGAACTCGAGACAAACACAAGGCGTGACATACTGTCCGGGCTGGGGCCTTGCCATGTCAACTCACGAAAAACACAGGGCGTGACATACGGCCTTGCCATGTCAACTCGCGAAAAAAAACAAGGCGCGACATACAGGCTGGGTTCTTGCCATGTGAACTTTTGGCAAACACAGGCCGGGGTCTTGCCATGGGAACTCACGACAAACACAGGGCGTGAGACACACACTGGGGCCTTGCCATGTGAACTCACGAAAAGTTCACAGGGCGTGACATAAAGACTGGGGTGTTGCCATGTGAAAAGAACAGGGCGTGACATGCAGGCTGAGGTCTTGCCATGTGAACTCGCGAGAAACACGGGGCGTGACATACAGACTGGCATCTTGCCCTGTGAGCTCGCGAAAAACAGGGCCTGACATACAGAGGCCTTGCCATGTCAACTCACGAAAACTGCAGACGGCGTGACATACACACTGGGGTCTTGTCATGGGAAAAAAGCACTTGCCATGTGAACTCACAACAAACACACGGCCTGGGACCTTGCCATGTGAACTCACGAAAACCACAGGGCGTGACATACAGGCTGGGGTCTTGCCATGTGATCTCGCGACAAAACCAGGGCGTGACAAACAGGGTGGGGTCTTGCCATGTGAACTCACAAACAACACAGGGCGTGACACACAGGCTCGGGCCTTGCCATGAGATCTCACGAATAACACAGCGCGTGACATACAGGCTGTGACATACTGCTTGGGTTCTTGCCATGTGACAAACACAGGGCGTGATATACGGGCTGGGGTATTGCCATGTGACTTGGTGAAAAAACACAGGCCGGGGCATTGCCACGTGAACTCACGAGAAACACAAGGCGTGACACACCGGTCGGGGCCTTGCCATGTGAACTTACGAAAAAAGACACAAAGCGGGACATGCAAACTGGGGTCTTGCCATGTGAAATCACGAAAAACACAGGGTGTGACATGCAAGCTGGGATCTTGCCATCTGAACTCGCGAACCACATTGCGTGACATACCGGCTGGGGCTGGGGCCTTGCCATGTGAACTCACGGAAAGCACAGGGCGTGACATACACGCTGGGGCTTTGCCATGTGAAAACAACAGCACGTGACATACAGGCTGGGGTCTTGCCATGTGACCTCGCGAGAAGCACAAAGCGTTTTGCCATCTGAACTCACAAAAAACACAAGGCGTAAAACACAGGCTGGGAAGGCTGGGCCCTTGCCATGCGAACTTACGAAAAAACAGGGCGTGACATACAGGATGTGACATACCGGCTTGGTTCTTGCCATGTGAACTCGTGACAAAAAGAGGGCGTGACACACAGGCTGGGGTCTTGCCGCGTGAACTCACGAAAAAACACGGGGCGTGACATACAGGCTGGGGCCTTGCCATGTGAAATCACCAGAAACACAGGGCGTCACATACAGGTCGGGCAATTGCCACTTGAACTCACGAAAAGCACGGGGCGTAACACACAAGCTGGGGCCTTGCCATGGCGACTGTGTGGAGCATCTAAAGCGGCGCTGCCCCATCCCTCGCGAGGTTGACTTTTCAAGCGATGGCTCCAGCGATGACTTTGCGAAAGGTCAGATTGATGCGCTCTTCCTGGGTACTGTTCAGAGCAGCGGGCAGCTCTTCAAACACGGCAGCCTCAAAAATCCCACAACACGAAGTTCCACTCGATCGGGATGTGCAAAACAGTCCTTCAATCCTTTGCGTCGCGGTAGTGAATGTTGCCAGCATTCCTGCGTAGCTCCAGACATTACCTCACAAGGCACATCAGGCCACGCCCGCCCCTACACGTCACATCTCGGCAGGACCTGGGCCCAAGCCAAGGCTCAATGCAAGGTTGGCAACGTGCGCGACATTTACCGGCAGAGTAAAACAATCACAACACGAACGTGACTTGGAAACCTTCGAGGTCAGAACCAGAAGACTACCATGTCCCAGACGCACACGAATCCTGCCACTATGAGTCATGACGCCAACGGTACCTCCAAAAGCGCCAGCCTGCCAGCTTTAGCATCACGTCTTCCACCACCTTAGAGACTTGGAGACCAAGCTCCGATGCGAAGCGGCTGCGAAAGCACTTAAACGTCGTCAGAAAAGTGCCACTGCCTTTCGCCCAGCAGCATTCTTTCAGATCAAAGTCCCTCTCCGCGCCCAGGGTGACCTTCTGCAGGGGACCGCAAGCCCGTGCAGAAAAGCGCAATTCACTGATTTGCCAGGCCGCTGATGCGATAGTGGGTTGCGGGCCATAGATTGATTCATTATCAGCGTGCCTGGAAAGTCGTGAGAAAATCGTGGCTTTCTCTCGTGTTCCAAGAGCGAGGGTTGCTCTGTCAGACGAGAAACCATCCCACTGTGTCATTTCCATTCCTGCAACAAGCTCTACAGAAGCAACCACAAAAAGGTTCATGAAAACATAAAAAACTGCAGCCATGGCCTGTACTTATTGCATAGCACTGAATTGAATGTTTCACCTGCACACAGTTCATTGATAGCCATGGTTGCGCTTGCAGGATCTTGCAAGTATCTGAAGCCACCTGTGACCTTCTCCACTTCCTTTCGAATCTCCTCATGACCAAAGCGGACCAAAGCATGCGCAGAAACGGCTTGGGCATCATGGCATCATGGCATGGAGTCTTTCTTCCAAAGGTCCTGGAGGACCGGAGCACGAGACCACGGCTTGGGCTTGATGGTCCTCCCCGAGTACTTGTAGGCTTTGTCCTGACATCACGGCAAAATTGCAAAGTGTTAAGGCCTTCAAACCCTTGCAATGTCGAGAAAGAGGAAAGAGAAGACTTGCCACAAAGACTCTCCAAAGTAACAAGTCAATCTGGGTTCATCGTATTCTTTGCCGAACCTTGCATCAACAGGATCACGCACAATGACACCAGGCTGAGGCAGAATCAAGTCGTGAAAAAACCCGACATAAAGGGCACGATGGAATCCTTTACACCCTAGATCATCGGACAACCCACGCACAGGCTAGCACAAGCCAGCTATTTAAACAGGTGTTCAAATACTGCATCTCCTTACTTGGCAGCTTGCACCTTTTGGCAACAATGTTAAAGTGGTTCAAGCATCAGTAACGGTGGCGGCACTACCATAGCAGCCACGCAGCACCTTCACTCGTCCCTGTGTGAACGGCAATGAGCGGAGGCGTCGAAGCCAGTCCTGCCGCATTAAATTTAAAGCTACGTTGCTGAGCATGTTGTTTCATCGTTTTTGAAGCGTCTCCTCTGCTCGGCTTGATGCAAAATCCGGCCTGGGCCAACGTGCAAGGTCACATGCGAATATAGCGAAACCACTGATTAACAGTCAAGCAGCCAAGCAACAAATCTGCTTTCCAAAACAATGACCCTGTCTGGAGCACATGTGGAGCACTGATGTGTTGGCGGCTTGCGGTGAATTGGCTCTAGTATGTTGGATCCGTTCGACAACTTGTATACCTGCTCGAGCCTTCTGCTGAACACAAATCCTTGATGTGCAAATTACCACAGCCAGGCTCGCATGAACACGATTGAGAGCACAAATTGTTCCGCATCTGAGGGTGCAACACATAGCGCAAGATGCTGCCTTGTCGATCCAAAGAACCCCAGAACGGCCTCAAGAAAAAATCCGTGCAAATGTCGGATCTTCAGCTTCTCCCCACAAATTCTGCTAATCTCAACAAAGCAAGCTCATGTTAAAACGTTCGAACTACATCTGAAGCCCCCTGCGTGGCGGGACTAGATTGCGCAATTTGCAGAGGCTTCAATCGGCCTGGTTCCGGATGCAATCTGCGATGGCAAACGCACAAGAAGCATCATTCACCTCTACAAACTAAATACGATTGCCTTGGAGCGTCTGGTTGCGGCTGACGCAAGCCGCAGGTTTAAACTTGACACCCTTCCGATGTGAAACCATGATGGCTGTTCTCCAGTAAACGACGCGGGTGCTTTGATGTTGTCAAAGAACGTTTGGCTGGCTAATCATGCCTTGCGGTGAACTTCCTGCGGATCCATGCACCCTTGCTGGTCGGCAATATGGCCGAATGCTGACAACCGGCCCCATCGTTGAATGACAACCTTGTTGGCCTACATACTGTCGCTTGCTGTCCTGCGTTCGAATGGGCCCCCGCTGTGGAAACAGGCAGAAACACTGCAAACAGCGGTGCTGGGCTCGAACCCAACAAGGACCACTGCGATAGAAAGGAAACCGAACAATGAGAGGGGGTGGAATGTAAAATCACTCAATGCTCCTACGACTACTGCGAATCACGAAGAGCTGAAGCGAAAAAAAGGTATGGAGCAGCGAGTTTCTAAAACCGTTTTGCTCGCGGACCGTGCTTGAGCCCCGACAAACAAAAAGGCACTGTCCCTCAGAATTGTATTCAGCTTTTCCATCACGCTTCTCAGCTCAGGGATCATATCAGGAATTGTCATTCAAGCACATATATGGAACGCAGCCTGACTCACTGCCCCTCCACGACATGAGAAAGCACCCTGCATGCTGCGAAGGCCCCAAAAAGTCCAGACTGATGCTGAACGCGAAGCGCTGACCCAATGCGTGTGTGAGTTCACGCCTCTATCCATCTCTCTGCATCCAGGAACTCCCAAGAAAACAAACTTCCGTCTGCATTTGACCCCCCTGTATATAGTTAGCCAACGCTCCCTTGACTCGGGCAAAGAAGTTCCCGACAATAGAGGAAGCAACAGAGGACTTGCAAGCCAAGCTTCCTGCCGTTAGTCACTTAAATCTCGGTGGAAGTAGTAGTAGTAGTAGTAGTAGTAGTAGTAGTAGTAGTAGTAGTAGTAGTAGTAGTAGTAGTAGTAGTAGTAGTAGTAGTAGTAGTAGTAGTAGTAGTAGTAGTAGTAGTAGTAGGAGTAGTAGTAGTAGAAGAAGTAGTAGTAGTAGTAGTCGTAGTAGTAGTAGTAGTAGTAGTATAAGTACATTTTTCGTTGTTTTTGCGGTAATTTGAAGATTTTGAACTCGCACCCCGTATAGTCGACGTGATTGTTGCCCTCTGGTTTCCAATGACTAAAAGAGAGTGCTTCTTTCTTCTCAGGTTGCTCACGGCAAGGAGAGGGTCGGTGTCGCGTCGTACCTCGATACTGATGCTGAGATATGCCCTCATCGCAGGGCCAGCCAGGCAGGAAAGATGTGGTTGGAGAGATCGTCGAAGACATGGCGATGGTGGAAACTGAACAAGGGCTTTTGCCATGGTTCGGGACCACCACCACCACCACCACCACCACGACTACCTACTACTACTACTACTACTACTACTACTACTACTACTACTACTACTACTACTACTACTACTACTACTACTACTACTACTACTACTACTACTACTACTACTACTACTACTACTACTACTACTACTACTACTACTACTACTACTACTACTACTACTACTACTACTACTACTACTACTACTACTACTACTACTACTACTACTACTACTACTACTACTACTACTACTACTACTACTACTACTACTACTACTACTACTACTACTACTACTACTACTACTACTACTACTACTACTACTACTACTACTACTACTACTACTACTACTACTACTACTACTACTACTACTACTACTACTACTATTTATTGAACGCTGAGCGAGCGGGCTCTGCTCATTGCGGGCGATTCGCACCGTTCTGAGCACCGAAAATTAGTTTGGAGCAGCGGCTGGAGAGGTGAAACCGAATTCACTAGGTGTAGATCAGTGTGAGACAAGGCGAGCTTCTTGATTTGGTTAGAGTGTGGAGCAAGAGCTGTAGCTTGGTAGCTAGCTGTCACATGGGTGAAAAGAGATATAGCTCCCGTCATCCTACTGTGTCTCACTGCGTCCAGTAGACACGCACCTTCCTGCAAGTGGGTCGTACCTGATGGCCGTCTCCCTCAATGTCCATCTTGTGGCGTCCCACATGGATCATTGATGCAGGAAGGCAGAGGACCGTAGAGCAGTCACTTTGGCAGATTTGCAGCAGTGTGTGTTGGGCTGGGCCTCCCGGATTCAGAGTAAGGCAATCCTCACTAGGTGCATGGCTGGTGAAGAAGTGAGCTCAAACTGCAATAATGTTGTGACCGGCTTTTTCCCCAGTGCTTTGCGACCTCTCAATCGTCGATGATTGTTACTTTTGTACATTTGTACTTGGGAGCAGTGCTCCTCTCCAGCTGAGCAGTGCTCAGAGTTAGGCTGGTTCGGCCGTGAGGTTAAAGTAAAGAAGAACTCGGGCCAGTGTTCAGCGTCCAGGAACTGAGCTGCCAGACTCTGCATGCTGTTCAAGCGTGCTGTATCCCACCACTGGAACTGGTGGGCCAGTAAGCGTGTGGATCGGGGAGACGAGGACGTGTTGATGGGGTCCAGCCGGCCCCTCATAGTTGTGGACGTGCCCCTGTTGCAGCTGGAAGAACCAGGTGCGGCGCGGAACACCTTGAATGACCACGACCGGCCCTGGGCTGAGCGTCAAGCTCCAGAGTTGCAGCCTTTCCCCCGGTGTATACACTGGGGGCGCAGCTTCGTGCATTGGCCTTGTTCCTGGGAGTGGAAAGTCCGTTCCACTGCGTGATGGTGGTGGTGGCCCGGCCGGGCTGATGTAGGCAGGCACCCCATTCCAAGCGATGGACAAGTTCTGGGCAGGCGTGGTAGGAAGGCCACCTTCCTCTGGTCGATCAGTGCGAGCCTTTGCTGCTGGGCGCAGCTGAGTGTCACGTGCTGGCGCTGTGGGCATCTCGTCTGGGGAAGAACGAAATAGTGAATCCGTCTCCGACTCTTCACCTAAGTCAGCGGCCTCCGCTTCCGAGCCATCCTGCTCCCCTTCAAATAGTGAATCTGTCTCCGACTCTGCACTTTCACCTGTCATTGCTGGCGCGGCGTCAGGCTCTGTGCGACAATGGCGTTTCGGCGACATTCGGAGGAAGCTGGAGATTTTCACGCAAAACAGAGAAATTGAGCCGAGGCCTAGTGCAACTAGCTTTGTGAAGACACTGTTTGGTGATGCACCTGTGTTGCCTAGTACCATGGCAGAGCATGTAGCGTGCGAACACACTCGGATTATTCTTGAGCAGACCCGGCCTCACTTGTGGAAGGGGTACGCTGCTCCAGGCTCGAGACCTGCCCGGCGGTCCGCCGGGGTGAACCGCTCTAGGCGGCAATTCCGGTATCCGCACCTCACAAAGTGAGGCCAGCCGCAGAGCCCCTTGCATAGTGGGTAAATTTCTTTGCCGAGTTGTGTCTGCATCGGCAGCTATTCTAGCCACTGAGCTGCTCCTCGTCTCAAGAACGAGTCCGGCACAGAAGCGCACCCCTGTGGTAACGAGCGATACTGAAGAAGGGGGCCAGCCTCGTGTGGCTAGTAGCCGAGACGGTGCCCTGCCAGGTGAAGTGTGGCTGCTTAAGGCTATGAGGACAGGAGTCTTTAGGGCGGTGCGTGGCTGTTTGGATCAGTCTACTTGTCATGTAAGTGCTCCGCTTTGTTTCTGGGCACGCTGCCGTCGATGGGTTCGCCATCCTGGAGCATCGCGGACCTTGGTAGCTTTGCTTAGCATGACTATTTACCTGCAACACAGTGATGAGCAACGGCCGACTCTGCTTGATGATATGAGATGATCGAAATGTGCCAGGGGTGAGAGGAGGGTTATAAACAGCTGGAACAACCTAGTCCTCAGGCTTGCAGGGGTTTTTCTGTCCGTTCAGATGTATCCGGCGGCCAATGGAGGCAAAAGAGGACGGAGAAACGTTTTGACATCATAGCAGCTTAGCTGCTGTTGGCTCAGTGTTAAGGACAGTGTCCTGTAGCTGGGGTTTGCCGTGCAAACCATGCGAATTAGAGGTGCCCGCTTCTAGTAGTGGTGGCCTTTCCAGGACCATCCGGATCTTTTGTCCCATTGGGTTTGGCTGTCTTCACCTGCGTCTTCCCTGGGTCTTCGAAGACCGCGAGGTGGTGCTGGCTGCGTGGCTCTGCTGGACGGATTTTTCGTCCAGTCGTTGTGCTTGATGGTGAATTGAGCTTCTCGCTGTGGTCCCTGCTTGATGTGGTAGGAGACCTTTGCCGTCCCATTAACTCGCTTGGAGGTGAGATCGTAGATGGTGGAGAAGGTAGCCGCGAATATGGTGTAGTCTTCAGCATCTTGGTCCGTGTGAATTTTGAAGCCTTCCTGAACCGCTGCCTTGATGATGGCGTGAAGCCCACCGATCCAGCGGGTCGGTGAGTCCAGCTCTACCCAGTGTCCTTCGCGGAGGGTAGAAATTGTGACCGCTCCTGTAGGCCCGATGGTGACTTTAGCAGTCATGAGAACCTGCCATGTGAGCCCCGTTGCTGTCTGTGCGTGGAGCAGACTCTGCAAGACTCTGGGAGGTTCACGCAAGATCTCTAGTCGGCGTTGCCAGATGTTAGCCCATTCCCCTGCCGTCAATAGGCCCATCACCTGAGGATTCGTGATGACCTGGACCTCGCTGGCCGTCTTGACCCATTCTTGGAAGCCCTGATCGCTGCATTGCTCTTGCATGGTGAGTGGCCGCTGTGGTGGAGGGGGAGGCACTCCTGTTGATTCGTACGGCCGTTCTTGTTCAACTGGAGGAAGGACTTGAGGAGGAGCCGGTGTTGCAGTGGTCGGCATAGCTTGAGGTTCTGGTGGCGGCATCGTTGCTGTTCGAGAGCGGTCAGGGTTTGCTGTGGCATCCCTTCCAGGCGGTGGTCCTGCTGGCTCAGGAGGGCGCTGAGTGCCAGCATTGCTGCTGGACGAGGCCGCTGGGGCGGTGACCTCGAGTTGTGTCTGGGCAGTGTTCTGGAGGACCTCTGGTGATTGATCTTCTGGAGTTGACTGAGCGGTCTCTGCCTCCGTTTTGCGGTCCAGGGCTTCGCTGAACCTGATAGCGGAGTTGGCATGCCACCCCTGCCTGGCGAAGTGCTGCTTGATGCCCGCGTCGTTGGAGAAGGAGATGTTGTTGCCGTGTTTGTTCCGGCAGAACGCACATTGGAGGTAGAGGGTGTCCGGGTTGACGCTGAGGCCACGCGGGATCAGAGCCTGAACATCTCGCAGTTCGAGGGAGCCGTAGTATTGTGGAAAAGCCTCGATCTGTTGCAGGATCTTCTGGAGGAGGTTGGTCTCCATGGCCTCGGTGACATGAGCTGTGATCAGGGTCACCATCGGCTTGACCGCTGATGCTTCCTGGGTGGGCATTCCGGGCTCTGGTAGAAGATGGCGGGTACCTGGAGGCACTGCATTGGCTGCCGTCGGTGTCTGGGACGATGCAGATTCCGCGTCACCCTGGACAGTGTCCGGGGTGCGGGTTTTTTGACCTTCCTGCAGTGCAGTAGGCAAGTTGCGTAGAATGCCCTGTTCCTGTGCCTGCTGGGTGCCCGGGTCGTTCTTCCATCCATGTCGCCATTGCCAGCATCGAGTCAGGGCCACCCTCTTCCCCGTCTTTGTTGTGAAGAAGTGCCCATCATTTCTGTGTGGACCGTTTTGTCGGAGTTCTTTGCTCAGCTCTTCTTGCAGAAGGTAGATTGGGCCCAGACGAGGACAGAGATGCCATCCGGGTGTCAGCTGGTCCGTGGACGCAAGGCCGAGGTCGTCCTTGATGACCTGGAAGAGGACCTTGCAGAAGGTCATGTAGGACGGGGTGTGCTCGCGTCGCACAAAGTCATTGGCTAAGCAGTGGTGGAGTGCGGACGTCATTAATGGGTGGCGGCGTCGTCCCAGCAAGATACCCTGGAAGATGTGGTCCTTCTTTGCTCCGATGGCGGTGAGGAAGTAGTCTGGCGGACCAGTGGCTGGGTTGATCCAGCCGTATTTGTGCTGTGCCTGCCTTGAGAGCGTGGATGTCCATTCATTCATGATGCAGGAAATGAGGGTCCGGTACGTCACCACAAAGCGCGTTTTGATGTCAATGTACATCCCTCCACGGAGCCAGTGCTCTGTGTACCGCCAGACGTCAGCGCGGTGCGCTGCGTTGGTCAGTGAATGGTAAAGGCAGTGCCCTACCATGCCAGACAGCTCCTTCATGATCTCGACCTGCTTGGCGTCATCAAAGAACTCCCTCGGAATGTTGGGGAAGCATTCCTCCATCATCTCGTGAGGACCAGGTTGTGAGTCGTGCACGTAGGTCTGGAAGACTCGAAGAGGAGGCTGAGCTGTCAGGTAGTGGCCGCCTAGCGCGTAGACTATCGCGGCGCTTTCTCCTGCATGTTGGGCCGCCTCAGCAAGCAGTGCACTGAGAGTGTCTGCCCGAGTCAGTGCTCGGGTGGCCAGCATTTCCTTGTGCACTGTGTTCTTCACAGTATTCCAGGAGCAGCACAGCAGGACGTGAATGCTGGGGCGTGCTCCTGGTTGGGGGGTCGTCTTCGCATCCATTTCTTGGAGGGCCGCCGCCACCACTTGGCAGATTGCTTCCTGCGCTATTTCCGGCCGAAAGTGCACTGATCTGGTGGTGTAGAGCTGGAAGTTTTCGTTGTCGAGGTCCATGATGTGGAACGGGACCTCGTGGGAGCGCAGATGGAAGTCGGTGCGATACTGCCCAATCCAATCGTAGTTTGCCTGCTTTTCCGGTCGGAGGGATCTTTCGAGCGGTATCAGGCCGATGTTAACCCGATGATTTTGGTGCTTGTTCCGGAAGGCCGCCAGTCCCTCACAGGCTGCTTTGTTGTCCCCCTCCGACATCATGAAGGCCTTGGGGAGTCGGATGGATCCGTCCGGATATGCCGATTTTACCAAGGTCTGTCCTGCCGCTGTCACCAGGGCCTCCAAGATGCTGGGGCAAGTCTTGCCTTGCCATGTGTAGCGCGAGGTCAGGGTGGCCCCCGGACATATGACAGCGTAGCCCGAAGCAAGGGTCCTCACGCCATAGCTCTAGTGCAACTTGGTCTGGTTGTTGTAGAGGAGGTGCTGAAAGGTGCTGTCCACCAAACACAGCACTGGCGTTGGAGACGGGGCCCTTGGCGCGGCTGCCATGGCTGGACGGGCTTGGCTCTGTCTCAGTCTGTCTCAGTCCAGAGCGTTCCTATGGGATAAGCAGTGCCGCTACGAGAGTTAGTTGCTTAGAGTTGCTTAAATAAGATGCGAGCTAGCTGTAAGTGCTTTGAGCTGGAGGACTATGATGTGCTCCACGCAGGGTGTCCGCGGCAAGCTCGTGGCCCTGCAGGGGAAGAGCTGGGCAGCTGATCAGTTGTGGCTCAGCGGCTGTGGGGAATTTTTTACGCTTCCTGGAAGTATTAGCTGCCGGTGCTGCCGTGGTTGGCAGGAATGAATGCTCTTACGGGAAGAGGTGAAAGGTGAGATTCGTGAGCTGTGTCAGCGGCTTGGCAGGTCAGCTTTCTGGTCTGTACAGGTACTTGATGTACGGCTGCAGTGCAGTCTGTACTTTGGTCTGGACAGTGTCCCGTGAACGGCGAAGCAGTGCTTGCCTTTTCCTGCGCGGACTAATTTGGGAGCTGCTCAGCGCGACACCTGCGAGTAGGCGAACACCGCCCATTGTAGAATGCGACGCTGTTCAGGTGGCAGCGCCGCCAGCCAGGTGCTGAGGATGACCATGTCGGCGTTGCTCATCATCATGGAGCCGGTGTGCGTTGGTAGTAGTGGAAGAGGTGGAAGCTCGAGATCTGGTGTGCCTGGCGCTGGAGGTGAGCTTGCGCTCGCGTCCGCCGGTGGAGGAGGAGGATCAGCCCAGATGCCTTGTCCTCTTGACATCAACAAGTGCTCGTAGTCGAATTGGGCTGGAGCGTCTCTAACCCTCTTCTGTCCTCCTGTATTGGAAGGCACCGGGCTGGCCGTCGTTGATGGTGGTGGGCCAGTTTCCAACACAAGGCGGCCGTTGTTGTTCCCGTACATTTTGTACGGGTAGACGATCTGGTTGACCTTCAGGTAGGACTTGCCGGTTGTCTTCAGGTCACACATGAGGGTCCATCTGGCGGAAATAGCCGTGCGCTCCCAGCTGCCTGTGCCCTTGGTCTTGGAAGACTGAGCCTCCTCTACCATCCTGCCATTGGCACTGCCGTAGAAGTTGCTTCTGAGGCACTCCTGGGGAGTGCGCTCAGCGTCTGTCATGGGGGGTTGGATCGTGAGCGTTGAGGTGACCGGGTTGCCGTCCTTGTCCCACAGGCTGACCTTGAGAACCAGCATGAGGTTCTTAGCGCTTTTCAGCCAGGATCCCGATGGCCACATGGAGGTGGGGTGTGCCGGGGGTGTCTCCGCCTTGGCCTGGGTAACCCACCGTCGCATGTCATCAGCAATTTCACTGGAGATCGCTCCCGCGGGTATGTCGGCTCCCATGGTGACCACTGGACCTGTAGTGTAGTGGAGGAGAAGCGGGAGGATTTGCTTGTTGAGCGTCAGCGATAGGCGGTAGAGGTCGCCGTTGCCCGTGTGGTATTGCGACTTGTCCACCCCTGGCGGCCGGTGGAGGTCTCCTCCTCTGACTTGCGCCCCGTACCCCTCTTGTATTGAGTAAAGGGCCTCTGCCGCATTGTCGCCCAAGTCAATGAGGACCCACTGTGGGGTGGTGTGGCGTATTGACTGCGACGACATGATGTTGCCCAGGTGGATGTCCGCATGGATGATGCCGTGTTGGTGGAGCACTGAGAGGCGCACTGCATGTCCTCAGCGATGGTGTCAAAGAGCTCTTTCATGTGTTTCTGGTCCATTTTGTCGTACCATTGATGCTCCTCAGCCTGGTGCGGGTCTGGCAGGTACACCGGGGTGCCGTCTTCATTCCATGCTGAAAAGGGGATTCGGGCAGGAGGACAGTGTCCTGGTGCCTCATCCTTGTCCCCCTCAGCAGTGCTGGGGATTGTCTGCAAGGTGGTTGTCGATCCTGCTCGGACCTTGTTTCGGTAGAGGTGCTGCTTGATGCCTTCCTCAACTGTGTACAATGTGAGCATGACCGCAGCACCGATGTCAGTGTGCAGGATGGTCTGAAAGAGAGGGATCGTCGGGAGACGCCGTAGGCGGTGGATTTCTTTTTGCATCTCGGCCTCCCGATTCTGTTTTGCACGCTTGACGACCAGTCGATGTCCCTCCGGGGCCGGGTAGGCCAGCGTGGTCACGAACGCACTGTTGCCATGGCCGATTTGCTGGCCCATAGGCTCCATAAGCGCCCTGGCGATGGAGCTTTTGTGCAGGGCAGTGATCCTGCCCAGCATTTCCTCGTGCAGCTGGAATTGCTTGCTGCGTTGCTCAGCTCCCGCCATGGCCATTGCTGGCTGCAAAGAAGCTGAAGAAGAATGTGCCTGCCGCTGTGCCCGGGCTTTTTGAACATGATCTGCCACAGTGATCGCAGGAGAGAAGTGAAAGAGGAGAGAGAAAGAAAGGTAGGAGGCAGAGGTGAGTGGCTTGCAATGTCTTTCTAAGAACATGGGTCAGCGTTCACTCGCACCTTTTTGACTCGTTTTCTTCGAAATGTGCCCGGCTTTAAAGTCAGTTGCCTCGGCCTTGCTACGTGGGCCAAATTAAAGAGGTACGTTCCAGTGCCTCACACAGTGTGTGTTAGCGAGCTCGGCAGTGCCGCGACTCTCACTTGTCAATTGCTTATTTCGGTCGCCAGTGCGTTGTCGGCTGCTGCTTGGACCGCGCTTTCGGAGGAGAAGGCGGCTTCCGTGTCGGGCGTGTCTGCTGGGAGCCAGTGGCGTCCGATGTCGACTTGGTCCTTGGACTATGGTCCGCCTGGGGGCCGCCCTACGCCTCGCGGGCCTCGCGGGCTTCGCGCGCTTCGCGCGACATGCGCGTTGCGCGCGCTTCGCGGGCTTCGCGCGCTTCGCGTGCTTCGCGCGCCTCGCGCGCTTCGCGCGCTTCGCGCGCTTCGCGCGCCTCGCGCGCCTCGCGCGCTTCGCGCGCTTCGCGCCGCGCTTCGCGCGCTTCGCGGGCTTCGCGGGCTTCGCGGGCTTCGCACGCCTCGCGCGCTTCGCGCGCTTCGCGCGCTTCGCGCGCTTCGCGCGCCTCGCGCGCTTCGCGCGCTTCGCGCGCTTCGCGCGCTTCGCGCGCTTCGCGGGCTTCGCGGGCTTCGCGGGCTTCGCGTGCTTCGCGCGCTTCGCGGGCTTCGCGGGCTTCGCGGGCTTCGCGCGTTGCGCGCGCTTCGCGGGCTTCGCGCGCTTCGCGCGCTTCGCGCACTTGGGCGCGCTTCGCGGGCTTCGCGGGCTTCGCGCGCTTCGCGCGCTTCGCGGGCTTCGCGCACTTCGCGCGCTTCGCGCCTCGCGGGCTTCGCAGGCTTCGACACTCCTAGTAATACTATTAGTAATGGTAGTAGGAGTAGTCGTCGTCGTCGTAGTAGTAGTCGTAGTAGTACTCGTAGTAGTAGTAGTAGTAGTAGTAGTAGTAGTAGTAGTAGTAGTAGTAGTAGTAGTAGTAGTAGTAGTAGTAGTAGTAGTAGTAGTAGTAGTAGTACTAGTACTAGTACTAGTACTAGTACCAGAAGTAGTAGTAGTCGTGGTCGTAGTCGTAGTCGTAGTCTTACTACTACTACGAAGTCGTAGTAGTAGTAGTAGTAGTAGTAGTAGTAGTAGTAGTAGTAGTAGTAGTAGTAGTAGTAGTAGTAGTAGTAGTAGTAGTAGTAGTAGTAGTAGTAGTAGTAGTAGTAGTAGGTGGTAGTAGTAGTAGTAGTAGTAGGAGTAGTAGTAGTAGTAGTAGTAGTAGTAGTAGTAGTAGTAGTAGCAGTAGCAGTAGCAGGAGCAGCAGCAGCAGCAGGAGTAGTAGTAGTAGTAGTAGTAGTACGAGTAGTAATAGTAGTAGTAGTAGTAGTAGTAGTAGTAGTAGTAGTAGTAGTAGTAGTAGTAGTAGTAGTAGTAGTAGTAGTAGTAGTAGTAGTAGTAATAGTAGTAGTAGTAGTAGTAGTAGTAGTAGTAGTAGTCGTAGTAATAGTATAGTCGTAGTAGTAGTAATAGTCGTAGTCGTAGCAGTAATAGGTAATAGTAGTACTAGTAGTACTAGTAGTACTAGTAGTAGTAGTAGTAGTAGTAGTAGTAGTAGTAGTAGTAGTAGTAGTAGTAGTAGTAGTAGTAGTCGTAGTAGTAGTCGTAGTCGTCGTCCTTAAGCCCCCCTTTAAGCCCCCCTGAAGCCCCCCTTCAAAGGGCTCCCTGCAAAGGGGGTCCCTTCGGGGGGGGCGGGGGGGGCAAAGGGTCACAGCCCTTAAGCCCCTTTAAGCCCCCCCTTAAGCCCCCCTTTAAGCCCCCCCTTAAGCCCCCCTTTAAGCCCCTTAAGCCCCCCCCTTAAGCCCCCCCTTAAAGCCCCCTTTAAGCCCCCTTGAAGCCCCCCCCTTCAAGCCCCCCCTTAAAGCCCCCTTTAAGCCCCCTTGAAGCCCCCCCCTTCAAGCCCCCCTTTAAGCCCCCCTTTAAGCCCCCCTTTAAAACCCCCCCTTTAAAGCCCCCTTAAAGCCCCCCTTTAAGGCCCCCCCGTTTTAAGGGGCTTAAAGCCCCCCCTTTAAGCCCCTCTTTTTAAGCCCCCTTAAAGCCCCCCCTAAAGCTCCCCCCTGAAGCCGCAACCAAGCCCCCCCCTCTGTGGAGGGCTTAGGCAGCAGTTTAAGAGGCCTAATACTTGCTGGGCCTTTGGGCAGCAATTTAAGAGGCGTAATACTTGCTGGGCCTTCTGCGGAGGGTTTAGGCAGCAGTTGAAGAGGCCTAATACTTGCTGGGCCTTTTTTGGAGGGTTTGGGCAGCAGTTTAAAAGGCGTAATACTTGCTGGGCCTTCTGCGGAGGGTTTAGGCAGCAGTTTAAGAGGCCTGATACTTGCTGGGCCTTTTGTGGAGGGTTTGGGCAGCAGTTTAAAAGGCGGAATACTTGCTGGGCCTTCTGTGGAGGATTTAGGCAGCAGTTTAAAAGGCCGAATACTCGCTGGGCCTTTTGTGGAGGGTTCGGGCAGCAGTTTACGACGTCTAAGAGGCTTAATACGTGCTGGGCCTTCGGTGGAGGATTTAGGCAGCAGTTTAAGAGGCCTAGTGCGAGCATCGTGTTTGCAAATGGGGGGGGCTCCGCCCCCCCCAACCCCCCCGCTTGTTTAAGCCGGGCAAACTCGCGTGGAAGCATGTGAATCATGTCCAAAACAAAACAAAACATGGGGGCTTAGCCCCGCGCCACGTCACTGCTATGCAAATGGGGGGGGCTGCGACCCCCCCAACCCCCCCGCTTTTTTCTGCCGGGCAAGCTCGCGTGGAAGCATATGAATCATCTCTGAAAAAAAAAAACATGGGGTTCTCGGCTTAGCCCCGCGCCACGTCACTGCTATGAACTCTCTGCTCCTTGAAACTCGAGTAATGAACACAAAAAACAAAAAAAGAAGCGAGCGGGGTGGAATTGCCCGAAAGCTCCCCTTTAAAACGAGTTTCACTTCTCTGGTTTCGAAGAATGAAACCCAAAAAACAAAACAAGATTCTAGGGGGGTGGAATTTAGAATACATTCCCTTCTTTCTTTTCGTAAAGGGAAATGAATGTTTAGAGTCTCACTTCTCTGGTTTCGAAGAATGAAATCCAAAAACAAACACAAAATGTAAAACAAGATTCGAGGGGGGTGGAATTTAGAATACATTCCCTTCTTTCGCTTCGTAAGGGGAAATGTATGTTTAGAGTCTCACTTCTCTGGTTTCGAATAATGAAATCCCAAAAAAATACAAAAATATAACAAGATTCGAGGGGGGTGGAATTTAGAATAAATTCCTCTCTCTCTTTCTCTCTCTCTCTCTCTCTCTCTTTTCAAATGGAAGTTAGAGTCTCACTGCTCTAGTTTCGAAGAACGAAATCCAAAAAACAAAACAAGATTCGAGGGGGGTGGAATTTAGAATAAATCCCTTCTCTCTCATTTTCAAGATAAAGTAATGTTTAGAGTCGCCCTTAAGCCCCCCTTTTTTCAGCCCCTTTAACTCCCCCTTAAGCCTCTCTAGCCCCGCCCCCCTTTAAGCCCCCCCCTTACCTTTCCAGGAAACCAAAAGAATACCCTTAAAAGAGAACCGAACTCAGGGGAACCAGGGAGAAGGTAGGGGCCAAAAGAGGAGTACCAGCCTAAGCTCGGGAACCCCAAACCCCACGAGACACAACCCCAAAACCCCGAACAAGAGGCACCTAAGGGAAACCCTACTGGGGACAGGCCGAAGCCCACAACCCCGGTAACCCTGTGACCCTGTTTCATCTTGAGCCATTCGATTTGTGCGTGTCATCCTTGCTGCAGGGGCCATGCCAGCTTTCCAGGCTCCCCCTGAGCTGATGCACAAATGCATCGGATCATCTTTGTGACCTTTGGGTGAGGCACCTGGTCAAAAGCCTCCATTGACCTTCGGGCGAGGCACCTGGTCAAAAGCCTCCATTGAAATCGCCAGTAAAGAATATCGCCACATCCCAGCCAGTCAACAAATGACGAACTCCGTAACTCCCTTCCAAGTGCGGTCCAGTCGTCGCTTGGCGTCCACCTTGTAACGGAAGATATCTCGGATGACCTGGGTCTCACCATCATTTTGAAAGGTGACATAGGTAACGCGGTCACCAGTCAACTCCTCCAACCCGAAGGGTCTGGCAGCATCGCAGGGGTCAAACAGTTGGATTCGTGGTTGTCGATGGACCCTCACATGCCATCCCCCTCGTGTCGTCCAATAATCCTCGGATCCGGCTGGCTCCACCGAACGTGGTGGTCGGACTGGGGGCGCCTTGCGTGGAGGCATAGGCGCCGACGAAGAAGCCGTAGGAGCCGATGACATCCCAGTGGATGGAGTCGGCATCATCCCAGGGGGCGTGCTCGAGATCATCCCAGTGGATGCGTTCGACGCCGTCCCAGTGGCCGTGGTTGTTCCCATCCCAGTGGATGTTGGAGCTGAAGACGACGGTAGCGAGGACTGGTCTTCCTTGGACCGGGTCTTAATCCTCTGATATCCTGCCAAAAACCATGCCGTTTCCCACAAAAAGAGGATACTGAGCACCATAGCAATCAGGCCCATCCAAAGCGCCGTCTGCCCGAAGTTCAACATGACGACGGTCGCCATATCATCCAGTGTCATCGCTTGTTCCATTGTTGCACCATCCACTGTACTCAACATGGCCAAACAAACCAAAATCTTCAGCATGTTCGTCGCTTGCAGCCTGCTAGCTTGAGGTCGACAGCTTGTTGGCCCTCCCATGTTGATCAGCTTCCTCAGCTCGTCCACTCTACTCGCAGTAAGGGGTTTTGTGCCCAAATCTGCGGTCATGTAAACACCATCAAGGTGATACATCTGCCAAATATCGCATTGTAATCGCTCCTGGAGTGCTGCAGCCTTGATCTTTAACCCTCGGGTCCGCCAAAGGTTGGAGCTTCCTGTGACTAGGGCAACCGTAGCAGCATTATCGCAGTAGATCACAGCCTGAACAGGAACCTGCAAGATTTCTTCCAAAACACATTTGGTTCCCTCACCATAAGCTACCCCTTCCAACACTGCACACAGTTCGCTTTCTGCTGTACTGAGGCTGGTCATAGTTTGCTTGTTGGACGACCAACCAATTAATTGGCCTGCAGCAAAAACATGTACACATTCTTGGGAACGTCCGGCATCGGGAGCGTGGCTGGCATCAGTAAAAACCTCCACCAACGCCTCTTTTCTAGGCACCCTTAACTCCTGATGCTTCCCAAAAGAATCCGGATTGGCCACATAGCGAAGGCCCTCCTCCTTGGTGGCTTTGAGGAACTTGAAGATTTGAGTTGCTGCTTCCACCGCCAAAACAGCATCCCTGGTGATACATTGAGCCGCCTTGCTGATGGCAAAGATAATATCAGGTCTTGTACGGGTTCCAATCCAATTTAACTCACCAATCAGCTTTTGGGCCAGCTTCACCTGCAAAGGATCCATCTCCTTTTTGTCATGAGGAAGATCATACCTCAACGCAGGAACCTTGGAAGTTCGTAGGCTGCCTTGATGTTCGCTCTCGAACCGTTCCAAGATTTCGTCGATATACGCCTCCTGCCGGAGCAAAAATCCACGGCGATCATCAGATCCTTCTGATATATCGAATCCGCAAAAACGAACAGATCCTTGGGCCACGTACTCCGGTGTAGAGCATGCCCAGAGCTGCGACAGATCGCTGAAGCACGATTGTAGTACCCCATCTTCCATGACTCCCAAAATGTCGTCGACATAGATGGAAACCAGGCCGCACAATCTTCCATCCTCGGATAAAATTCTCCACAAATTTTGATCTGTGCGACAAGCTTGCCAGGTGTACCACGCTCCTCCACTCTGAAATCTTCGGCCATTAAGTTGTTGATTTCGAAACACTGCCCAGCTCTTAGGCGAAATGTCCAACCCGTATAATGCACGGGTCACCAACCACTTTTCATACGGAGGGATAATTCCAGCTCGGGACAGGATTTTCGGCGGGTCCAAAATGATGCGTTCTGTTTTGGTTTTGGTCCGCTGAAGTAACGGGGCATTCAGGAAGGCCCCCTTGATGTCCGTCGTTCCAGCCTTCCAGCCACGACGAGCCCCCACAGCAAGCATGGTACGTAGCACCGTAATGTCAATACCAGCCGCATATACCTCCTCCCGGAGCTCCTGCTTTGTTTTGCTACTTTCTTCGGCCTGGAGAAAGTTCCCGCAAGCGCATGCCCTCGCTTTGCGTTGTCCGCTGACCGCCTTTCTTGTGAACACCATTTTTGCCGGAATCCTCTTCACGATCAGGCTGTCGTCCTCCTCCATGACCCGGATTTGCTGCTCGGTGATTGGCTCTATTGCAGCCTTCTCATGGCGAATCGTGTTATACTCGGCACTCATTGCTGGTGTCCACGCTGGCAGCTCCTGCAATACCTGGGCTTGCTGAATTGTCTTTGTTTGCAAGAACACCTCCGGAAAAACATCAGTAGGAGCGCCCGTACGTCCAACATTTGTCTCCACAGACATGCTCTTCAACAGTCGAAGATCATCCTCCACCTGGTCCGCTTGTTCGTGTATGGCCCGTACCTGCGTGACTTGATCCTTCAAGGTCCAAGTGTCCGGCTCCTCGTCCAAGCTGGATTGATCCCAAAGGTCTTGCTGCAGCTTTTGTTGCTCACGTAGCCCTAACCTTTTCAATCCCAGCTGCATGCCATCCAGCAGGTCGCTCTGCTCATCAGCTTCAAAACCAATGGGTATCTCGGAGGCCACAACATGTCCCACCACACCAGTCGCTGCTCCCCCGGTTCCAAGGCTGTTTTTGCTTTGATACAACATTCCCGCCTCCTCCGGAACCAAAAAACTTTCTGCAGCATCCAGCATTTTCAGGGCATCGCTGTGTTCTAGACGAAGTTGATAGCGAGGCCGAACATTTCTATAGTCCTCGTACCGGATTTCCGGCGTTCTCGAACGGCCTCGTCCACCTCCACCTGGGCCATCTGGACCATCTCCCGGCGGATCATCATCTTCATCGTCTCCTTGATCCACGTCCTCATCATCTTCTGGAGGCTCCTCCTCGTTTTCTTCTGCCTGCTGAGGTTCTTGCAGCTCGTAGAGGACCTCGGACCGGATGACGATGTCAAGGGGTTGCCAGTGAGGTGCTTCCTCGTAGCCCACTGTATGATTTACCATCATGGCAAACTGATGAATTTCCAGCTGATTTTCATCGTCGTACATGTAGCGGTAGTTGATAATCGTCGCCATGGTGAGATCCGGCCGATCATCTGTTAGCGCCCGCCTCCTTGATTCTGGATCATCCTCATCAACCAAATGCCTCTGAATTACAGGATCGATCTGCATTCCCTCCTCAGGCGGATTGACCCGGTCCAATCGAATACTTGGGTCCCTCAGGACTTGATTGGGGTCGATTTCCGGATCTGGTAGCAAACCTGCCCACCTGAAGCGATACTCATAGGCTGCTGAGGCCGCCTGGTCGACAGTTTCCGTCGTAGGTAGGATGCCATCCGGTGGGAGCACTGGGGACCACTCACCTTCCCAGTCGTCCACAAAGCGCTGCAAGGGATGTTGATCCAGGTCGTGAGCATTGGCCTGCTCATGGGTCCATCTCTCCTGAAACAACCGATCCGCAGTTGCAGCATCCAACACAGTGTACTGAATTTGTGTATGCTCCACTTGCCTTGCAGGCCCATCGGCTTCTCCTTCCTCTCGCTGTCGCAGGCGAAGTTTGGCGACCCTTGGCCTAGGGGCAGTCGTAGTGCTGGTGTTCGAGGGCGAGGCTGGACTCAAACTCGATCTCAAATCTTGCTTGTACCCCCCCCCAGTGCCTGCTATAGCCGGCAATGGGAAACCTGCAGAATACAGGCTGGCCCTTTACCAGGCTCCAACCTGGCATGCACTGCCAAGGAAAAAGCCACCGCCAGCACACGTGGGCCCTTTTCTTCGCCATCCTCCGAGGCATGCCACTTGCGTGGATCCAATCTCATCGAGTCCCCGCAACGAAGACGATGAATCTGGCCCGGCTTCCAGAGTCCTGGGCGAACCTCCTTCCAGACCAACTCTTCCGAGCCCAGGCCAGTGAAGGGTGGTTCCACTTCAGTCCAGATAGAAATGGAGGGTGAAAGGCATACCAGCAGATTACTCGTCCCTCGTTGATTGAAGATATCACGATGCGGCCCCAGCCAGTTGTTCACCGAAAGGGTAGACGAGGTCCAGGTGTCATTTGGGAAAGCAGCTGCGAGGATGGCATTCAGGACCTGAGTTCGCAGCCGATCAGGTTGTTGGGTTGTAGTATTTGTGATCCCAATGACTCCCCCTCGCCTGTAAACCCCATTGGTGATATAGAGGCCTTCAGAGGTTTGGCGGTCGCTGCGTAACTTTGTCCCGCTCAAGGAATCCTGCAGCCACTCGATTGTTTCTTGCAAGGGTCCAGAGATCCAGGAGTCCGCCTTTTTCCAAGCTTGTACCAGACTGTGTCCAGTTTGCTCCCTGTCATGCCCTGGACAGGACAGTGCTGCTGGTGCTACCGACAACGAGGCCAAGCCCTGTTTGCCGCGAGCTCGCTGTCGAGGAGGCACTGCGTCCACTTCCACCTCATCCATGGCCGAAATTGCACCAGTATCCGCCATTTGCACATTTTGAAACAGCGTGGTTGTCGTGAAGAAATCGTTTCCCACTTTCACCACATAGCCCCTGGAAACATGTTGCGCCGTGTGGACACGATCATCCCATTGTTCAGCCTTATGCCAGTGTCTTTTGCGGATCCAAACCACTGTACCAAACGGAACCAAAGGCTTGACAGGCATGCCCAGTCGGGCCAAGGCCCTGCGAAGGCGTCGCTCGGCCACCCATCGCCAGGCACCCGGCCAAAGTCGCTTGGCCGACGTTTCACCATGCAGCAACGTCCTGGTGGCCCTCTTGCAAATACCAACTGCAGCTTCTGCCCGGCCATTTTGCTTGTAGGATCCGCCCTGTCCACAGGTTTGATAAATCCCTCTATCCTGAAGCCAACGACAGACGGGGGCATTGAGGAACTCTCCTCCTTTGTCTGTATGAAACCTGGCCACATGCATTCCCCACATTTTCAGCTTGCTGTAAACGCGACCTATGGCTCCAACCACAGATGCTGGGGTCTTATCTCGTAGGCTCTCAGCGAAAGTGAGCTCCACCATCTGTAGCTTGTCCAACTTCAAGTCTTGAGGAGCCACCGAGTCCGCCTGTTCGCGAGCCTTGACCAGATATTGTTTCCAGGCTTCAGCTTGTTCCTGCACGAGGCGCTTCTGAAAGTCCGTGAGGTTCTCCTTGGGCAATTCCTCCTCCAGGACCTCCTCGTTGCACTCCCATTCACCGGGATCCACCTCATCATTCCAGTCCTCCTCGCAGTCCAGCCCATAATCCCTTAGGACGACGGCTTCCTCATCCTTTGCCTGAGGTAGTAGTGGTTCATCCAGTTGGGAACACCGCTCATCATCCAAATCCGGCTCATAATCCGGTGTGTCCTCGCCCAACAGCGATGTGGTGTCCGCACCCCCCAACCCGTCAACGTCCAGCAAGGATGCGGCCTCATTGACTGCCTCTGAAGATCTGGGCTGTTCAGCTTGACCACCTCCTTCAGGAATTTCCACCATTGGTTCCGGCTCCAAATTTGCAAAGACCGGAATGGTGTAAACCATCGTGCACATGTACTTCACCCGACCATACTCATCCAAGCCCACCGTGTAGGGACCACTCAGGTCGGCGCTAATCGTGTAGGCTTCGCTGATAGGCAGTCTCCTATGCTGGCCGTCTTTGGCTCCGCCTGCTAGGCAGTGTAGGCAATCGCGACGAAAGGGAATATGGCCTTGGGCAACATGTTGTCGGAACTTTGTATCCAGACGATGGATTGATAGCCCCCCGGGACCAAGCGCAGCAGCAATTGTAGAACTGCCCACTTCAAACCATCAGGCCACTCATGCCCTTTGGTCATTTCTTGAGGATCCATTCCTTCCTCCCCCGAACCACAGTCTTTGCAGTTCACCATTGAAACCTCATCGAAGTACAACTTGTGCGATACCAGCAGTCCTTGCTGTTTCGTGGTCCGGTGACCCAAATCGCCAAAGTCGACTTCCAGTTTTTCCAACTTGTACTTCGCTTGACAATGTTGTACTTCTGGCCAATTCCAGATTTCCGGTCTCGAAGCTTCGGTGTTTTCCCCATTGTTTGGCGCCTTGTGTTCCAACACCAGACCCACCGCCTGGCTGTTGTTATGAAGCCTCCTTGCTTCCTCTGCGACCATATACAGCACCAACTGCCTCAGGATCAGGACATTTTCCTTCTCCACAGCCCGCAGGTCGCGAGGACCGAGCTCAGATCTGCCAAGTCGGTCTTGAGGATCATTCCCCCTCCATTGCTTGGGTGCCTCAAACGTCTTGTCTGGAGGTCCGCCCATCACCATTTTGACATGGCCACTTCGGGCCAACTCCAACAAAAAACCATACATTTGGTCGCACAGCAGGTTTTCAGGCAGGTCCACATCGATAACGTAACACCCATCCATACCCTTGCCATCCAGATATTGCTGAAAGAAGCCCCGGGTTTTGCCAGCAAACAGGTTCAGTACGATGAACTTCGAAGCCATCATGGCCTTCCTTGTCCTCCGGCTCCAAGGCAAGCAGTCATTTCCTTTGGCATAGGCAGGAACGGTTAAGGCATCGATGACCCCCTCTGGCAGATGCAAAAACTGATCTTGCAACCAGCGCTTCATGGCTACGGGATCCTCAAACATCATAGTCCCTTCTTGCTCCAGGCCACCTCCATCTTCCTTCTGGATTCGCAGCTCCTTCACGAAGGCCATCTTGTCCCGCTTCTTCTGCTCAATATCTTCAATGAGCTTTAAGGCCAGTGCTTCTGGAACTTCTGGGCATCCGGTAGCCAATCGTACTGGAAGCTGGCCAAACTTCGGGACCTTGATGCAGATACCACCTTGATCCCAGGTCACTCCTGTCCCCAGCTGGATCAGCTCATGCATGGCCACAATGGGACTCGTGGAGGGATCATTGGTCAGCAGCGTGCCAGCATCATTAATCCGGAGCTGTGTCGAGCCGGTAGCCAGGGCCACTGTAATCGGGGCAGCTCGTTGGAACTCCCGATTGGACTTTGCCTTTCTGAGGCAGGCCGTAGCTCCACCATCCAGCAATCCCCAGCCATCCGTTTCACCTCGCAACGCCGCCAATCTCATCGTCTTGATGAGCTCGGATGCCTCCTGAAGAAAAGCTGCCTGGGCCGTCGAGGACGAAGCGGAAGTCGTAGAGGACGCTGGTTCGTCCGGCTCCACCTTCTTCACGATGGGCTTGGGCTTTCCCTTGTGCTTGCCTCTGCCCTTTGCTTCCGTGGCCTTGTCATTGGTCTCTTTGGCAGCGGCGGTGTCTGCAGAGGTGGTAGGATAAGGGCAGTTGGCCTTCTGGTGGTCTTCTGCAGAACAGTTGTAACACCTCCCCACCATCCTGGCCTTGTCATGCGGAAAGGAGCAGGCATTGCCCTTTCGACACCCCTTAGGTGTCATCCAGTTCCAGCATTGCCCGTGTTCCCGCTGCCCCTTGTCTTTGCCCTTGCCCTTTCCTTTCGCTTCTGTTTCCATGGCCGCCACCTTAGGTCTTCGTCCTCCAAGTTCGGAGCCAGTAACCATTTCCAGTTCCGCCAACAACATCTGCGCTAAGGACTTGGCAGAGGACAAGGTGGGGGCATAGTCAATCTTGTTTTCCAACCGAAAAGTTGACAGCCGGAATAAGCTTTGCCCCGCAATCACCGCAGCTGTAATCTGGTCCAGTGCTTTAACCAGCAGTGTTGGATCTGGGAGTGCCAGTTTCAGCTCCTGAGCTCTGGTAAGGGCTCGGGACCACTTTCTGATTCCAGCGATGCCGTCCGTCGCCGTGTTCACCGCAGCTGGAGTAGTTAACGTTCGTAGCAAAGCCTGCTTCTCCCCTGCTCCTCCCGGTTGATACTTGGTCAGTAACCGAAACAGCATAGGAATGGTTTGCACCGCTCGGATGGTTACCATTTCCTCCTTAACATCTGCAGGTAACGCCGCCAGCATGAGCACCGCGCCTCGTTGTTCAGTTCGTGACCACCTGGAGTGCTCAAACAGTGCTGTCAGCCCCATCACCTTGTCTCGGAGCTCCAACCTCTTCAGCGGCGAGGCGGCCAGCCAGTCATCGTAATAGTTGTAGGCCGCGCCGGTAACCTGGTCCCACCACTCTGCCGCTGTGGCTGAAATTCCCGCCATCATCGGTTTGACCACCGTCAGCCAGTCTCCAAGAATCATTCCAGCATCCTCGGTGTTGCCCTTGAAGATCTCCAGCTTAGGCAGATCCTGAATACTTCTGGCGGTCTCCTCCGAAGGCATCAAGGCCGCTGGCTCCTCAGATATTAAGGCCCTTGGCCTCGTCCTCATCTCCGGAGGTAGTGGTGGGGGTGGCGGCACCACCTCCCAAACTGCCGGTCCCATGGCCTGCCACGATGTATCCACGCCAGCTGTTACCCCAGGAACTTTGGGTGTCGCCATTGAAGGCCCCGAAGGAACACGTGTGCCACCAGGTGTATGGTGGCTACTGGGGAGTGGCGGTGGTGGTGGAGGCGTTGGTTCTGCTGAAGGAGCAGTCTCTCCAGCCCTCGCAGCTTCTCTGGCCAGAACCTGTTGTAACTGCATCTGTAGCTGTTGTACTTGAACTCGCAACGCTACCAACTCACGATCCCTTTCATCCAAAGAAACATTGGCCACACTGCAGGCTGTCCCAAACCAGGAGGCGTGGCAATCATGTACTGCTCCGGTCCTTCTGTCACCGCGACTGGTGTACGAGTTCCAGTCTCCTGTTCACCCAGCTCCTGCGAAGGATGAGACCTAGCCGACCGCATCGAATCGGACGATCTAGGTTGGAGATCCCCCAAAGCAGCCTGGGCCTGGGAACCCGCAGAGTCCTGTCTTTCCAGATTTAAACCAGCAAACATTCTTGCTAAAGCCGCTTGATCCACTGCTCCCAATGCCGATGACTGAGAAGATTGTCTATCCTGCTCCAACACATCCAACCTCGAAGTTAAAGGTTGCAGCAAATCTCCCAGCATCTGTCTCATCGGGCCCATCCAATCTGTTTGTGTAGGGGCTGGTTCAGGTCGATGTAGCGGCTGTCCCAAAGCTCGGATCTGCTCGTAGGTGTTAAACGCCAGTCCAGGATTGTTGTTTTGCACTGCAGCGTTATTTGGAGTCCAGTGTGTCATCTGCCCAGTCAAGTGTTGCTCGCCTGTTCCACTGTCAAAATGACCTCCAGGAAACGGCACGTTGGTAAAACCAATATGGGCTGATGGACCAGGACCACTGACCGATTGTGCCACCGCTGTACCAGGAACTGTTGATGGCCCGGTACTTTGCTGAAAAACCTCTGTGCTTGTACTTGTAGCTGCTATGATACCTTCTGGCGCCGGCAGCACATTTCCACTGGCTGATGGACCAGGACCACTGACCGATTGTGCAACCGCTGTATCAGGAACTGTTGAGGGCCCATCACCCAACCCTGTGGAAATCACTGCACCAGCTGTGGTACCAGGAGCAACTGTCGTAAGGGTATCACCATTCCCATCCACCTGAGAAGATGATATTGTAGGTCCAGAAACTGTACCAGACCCATTGTCCTCCAATGTAGCCGAAGTGGCAACGCCTGTACCATTGCCTCCACCAGCTGCATCAGTAACATTGGCCCCAAACGTCAGACCATCCAACGCCTGAGCAAAAAGCTCATCCACAGAATCACCACCATGCTCTCCCATCGGAGCTTCGCCCGTCTCTGACGGGGTATCCAACTGAAAAGACGCAGGATCCATGGATCTTTCCTAAAGCCCTGAACGAACTAACCACACAGAACCACGACACTTGGGCTCATAACCCCAGGAAACCAAAAGAATACCCTTAAAAGAGAACCGAACTCAGGGGAACCAGGGAGAAGGTAGGGGCCAAAAGAGGAGTACCAGCCTAAGCTCGGGAACCCCAAACCCCACGAGACACAACCCCAAAACCCCGAACAAGAGGCACCTAAGGGAAACCCTACTGGGGACAGGCCGAAGCCCACAACCCCGGCAACCCTGTGACCCTGTTTCATCTTGAGCCATTCGATTTGTGCGTGTCATCCTTGCTGCAGGGGCCATGCCAGCTTTCCAGGACCTTTAAGCCCCCTTCAAAGCCCCCTTGAAGCCCCCCTGTCAGCCCCCCTTTAAACCCCCCTTTAAGCCCCCCTTGACAAGCCCCTTGAAGCCCCCTTTAAGCCCCCCTTTAAGCCCCCCTTGAAGCCCCCCTTGAAGCCCCCCTTAAAGCCCCCCTTTAAGCCCCCTTCAAGCCCCCCCCTTAAGCCCCCCCTTAAGCCCCCTCTTAAGCCCCCCCTTAAGCCCCCCCTTAAGGCCCCCCTTAAGCACCCCCCCTTTAAGCCCCCGTTAAGCCCCCTTCAAAGCCCCTTCAAAGGGTCTTTTCCAAAGCCCCCCCCTTTGCCCCCCCCCTGAAGCCCCCCTTAAGCCCCCCCCTTAAGCCCCCCTTTGAGCAAAGGTGATGGGCCCATCAAGACGCGTGGCTTCGCGTGCGTGGCTTCGCGCGCGTGACTTCGCGCGTGTAGCTTCGCGCGCGTGGCTTCGCGCGTGTGGCTTCGCGCGCGCGGCCTCGCGCGCGGCTTCGCGCGCGTGGCTTCGCGCGCGTGGCTTCGCGCGCGCGGCTTCGCGCGCGCGGCTTCGCGCGGGCGGGTTTCGCGCACGTGGCTTCGCGCGCGCGCGGCTTCGCGCGCGGGGCTTCGCGCGCATGGCTTCGCGCGCGGGCTTCGCGCGGCTTCGCGCGCTTCGCGTCTGCCTGCGCCCGACCCCTGAGCGGACCATTGTGGGTCCTTGCGGAGCTGGATTGCTTGTCGTCGACGCTTTCCAGGCTGGAAGTGGCTGGCTTAGTTGCTTTCTCAGCTTCTCGTTTGTGAGCTGCAACGTTCTGATGAAAGAGGCGCAGGTAGTACTCGTACTTTTCCGGAGGGAATTGGTTGTCGTCCACAATGAAGGGCATGACACGTTGTAGCGTTGGCAGGGTATACCGGGCTGTGCCTATCAGCAGTTTGAGCCTTGTGCTCGGGCGGCTGGAGTCTGCGCAAACAAGCGAAGAGGAGCTGGAGAGCAGGAGAGAAGAGGGAGAAGAGGAGAGAGGACCGGGAAGGAAGTGGCTGCATCCACACTGTCTCTTGCGGCGGCGATCTCAAGGAATGGGGCATGGCCATGAACTGCAATAACCATGCTGCACTTGAAGCGGGTTCTGTATAACCATGCTGCACATGAAGCGGGTTCTGTATTGCCTGCTTGCCAGAATCACAAACAGACGCCCATAGTGCACACTCAAAGGGATTTTGCAATGTCCGCGCTATTGCTTGGGGTCTGTTGAAAGAATTAAAAGTGGAAAAAATGGCTGTCAGTCTCTGGCAGTGCCAGAGGCTTCGGCCTTGCCGGAGCCTTAGCCGAGCAACAAGCGGTGCTTTGAGCAGCGTGCTGGGACAGTGTCCCATAGTGGCACTGACAGTGTCAGACGAAGAGGGTGCTGGATCTTCCGTGTTGAGGTGGCTTATCCTTGCTCAGGCGTGATCGCCAAGCCTCTGGCCTTCCGCGAGAGAGTCCCAGGCGGTCGCCTGCCGAGAAGTTCGCCGCCTTGAAGCTGCATGGCGCTCACGTAGATGTTGGCATGCTTCTGCAGCGTGCCCATGAGGTGGGGCTGAAATTCTATCAGAACATCTGTTCGTCTGGCTGTCAGCCTAGCTGAGCAGTGCACCAGCTCTTGTTCGAGAATGGGGTTCGGTGGTGCCTTCTTGGTCAGGTCAGAGATGACGTCCATGAATGTAGACCAGGCATTCTGGTTGACACCGTTCGGCATCTGTGACTCCTGCAGTTCTGACAGTAGTTGGTGGGCCACTGCCACATAAATTGGCCCCTTGGGATGTGGCCTGCCTCGGGTATGCTCTCGCCTCCACTGCGCCGTTGCTTCGAGTAGCTTAGACGCTAGTGGCGCTGAGGCTGCCATTTTGATCACCAGCGTGCTTTGGTGCATCAGTCTGCTTATCTGATCCTCATGAATCAGGAAGCCTCGGGTGAGATCCGTCGGTGAGAGTGGATGGATTTCTCCTCCTTCGTCTGTGCGAGGTAGCTGTTCCGCCCCGGATGTCCGTGCTCGCTTCTCGGTTTGTCGCTCATCCCGACGGTCTTGACCGAGCATGCTGATGCTCTCTGGGCTCTCTGTGTTCTAATTACGTCGGTTATTCTAGTTGTTTGAGAGGCTCTGGCTGCAGTGAAAAGCCGAAGCTGCTGCAACACTCCAGTGGTTGAGAGCGCTTACGGCTCTAGCAAAGAGTGCTTACGACTCTACAAGAGAGGTGGGGAGTTCTTACGACTCCTCACTTCTGTTGGTGCTATTCGGCCACTAGAGCGTTACTATTGCAGGCACTTCCGCTCGAAAGGTGAGAAAGAAGAGATAGGAACCGTGTCTTACTTGCCGCTGGTCTGATTCCGTAGCACTCTGAGAGCTGCGCTGGTCATCGGTCGACTGCCAGGGCGAGGTGGGCGATGACCTCCATATAGTGCGGTAGTGGCCGCTGTGTGGGGAGGGTCCTATGTGGAAAATACAAGATTGAACAAAAGCACGCTCTCTGCTGATGACTCCGCCCTGTAGCACTGGGATTGTGAGATCTCCATTGATAGCCGTGACTGGGTGATGGTTCTTACCTGCCCCTGTGAATCTGGCTACTGCAAGGATGGCGTGCGTCTGCTGCCCCATCAGTGCGGAGTCTGGAGGGGTTACTGACCAGGCATCTATCAAGGACTGCAGCGTGCTGCTAGTTGAATGTTGTAGCAGCATTACGATGGGGCCTCCCTCATCGGACAGCCTTCCCGATGCTGGGTCGACTGTTGCCCATCTGCGTGTGAGAGGGATGTCCGAGGCTGCCGTGAGTAAGCACTGTAGGAACTCCGCCGAGTCCTGTTGTGTGCCATCGAAGCGCCATCGTGGCAGCAAGTTCCTGAGCTGGAATGAGTTTACTACGTTGAGGGCGGAAGGACCTGTTGTGCCTTCCGAGCCTATCAGCAGGGTGTGGAGAGCTTGAAGGGAGCGCAGGTTCGGATCAATAATAGAGGTCGACAGCAGCGATAAAATTGTGGCGTTAACATAGCAATAGTTAGAGGTATTCTTCAGCTGGAGCCGTGAAAGGACTGAGAGAGCGGCAGGAAGAGAGGAGGGGAGGGGAGAGGGAGAAGAGGGAATTGGGTGGGCTTGAGAGAAAGAAGAGCCGCTCACTGGTTGTGACGATTCAGGACGGTTAGAGGAGAAGGAGAGAGGGGTTTGGAGCTGCCCTGTTGGCTTCTTAGGTGTGGACGGGGTTGTGCACTGCTGCTGGTGTTGTTTCTGCTCCGGTTTAGGGCGTGATGCAGCTTTGGTGAAGAAGGCTTGGATCGGTCCTGTCGTTGTTCTGTGTTGATGGAGGAAAGAATCGCCCATGATGATCTGAAAGAGCACGCCGCACTGTTCTGGGTGTTTGCGCCTGTCAGTGACTGGCTTCATGCAGTATGGGCAGGAGCTGCCCTTAAAGATTTCGGTCCCGAGTTTCCGGCACTGCGCAGCCGTTGCGGTGTGCAGAGCGTCCCAAGCCTTGCAGTGCTCCTGGTGAATGTGGGACTTCACCTTGGTATGATCAGGAGTCCAGAAACCGCAGAGCACACAGTGTTGCACGAAGTGCCTTGAGTCATGCTGCCTGGCGAGCTGAGTGACCGTATGTGTGTCTTTCGTGCTCTCTAGGTATGCCTTAGACCAGGCATGCATCACCTCTGTTGCATCCTGTTGGGATTGGAGTTCAAGGGTTCGGGCGTCTAAGTCTCGCAGGGCGTCTGGATTGGGGCAGGCTCCTGACAGAAGATGATCTTTAAGGCCTTTCCACAGTGCAAAATCTTTTGAGCACGCTGCACAGGTTGGGAGGCCGTTTTTTGAGTGTTCTGGCAGGAATGATTTGGGCACATATCTGTCCAGCTGCTCACGGTGCTTTTTGACCTCGTGGATCTTTAGGCCTTGCTCTGAGTTAGAGCTGAAGGAGCATAACCGGCATTTGTGAGTCGGTTCCTCTGCCGTTGCATGCGACGCAGTCAGCAGTGCATCATATTCATGCAGCACCATTTCAGCGTACTGAAGTGCCTGAGCTGTTAATGACACGTCTGTATCCGGAGACGACGTGTCATCGTGAGTCAGTGACTCAGTCGCTTCCTTCTGCAGTGCAGACTGGGATTGCCCTGCCTGACAGATCCGTCCTTGCAGGGATGTGACTCGGTTCGCTTGTCTGTCTCGCAGGATCTGCACTGGGTCTTTGAGCGAGAACTCCTCGAATAGGCGCTCGGTGGATGTTCCAGTGAGATGGACCGGTCTGTTCAGGACTGCCCTAATTTTTCTGGCAAACCATCCTCGCAGCTGTTTAGCAGTGTCTGCTGTAAGGCCTATGTCTACAAGGCCTGCTGAGACAGTGGCCCAGACTGTGGAGAACCAAATCTTGAGTCTGCTCTTTGGCCCCGAGTGTCTCCTGTTGTGAACATATCTGCGAACTTGTTGAAGTTTGGCGTTGCCTTCTTGCAGGCGATGTGCGAGGCTTAGTTTTTCCTGATTGCCGTAGGAGACGTACGCACCCAAGTACTTAAAAGAGGTAGATTGTGGGAATGACTCCTGGGCTTTCGTGCTACCTATTCTCCATAGCCGATGCTTGTTGCCTTGTGCATCCTTGTGGACTCGGCTGAAGAGTTTGTGTGCTCTGGAGGAGGCAGTACCTACAAGTTTTACCATCAAGTGGCACTTCTCTGGGTTCACCTTAAAGCCGTACTTACGAACAATGCGGAGCAACTCTGCTATCATGTGGTGAGCTTTTAGCAGGTCTTCCCAATTGCTGATGTTGTGATGGATCGTCATGTCATCTGCATAGCCTGTGAGGGATTGCTGCATCCTTTCTTTGCCCACAACTGTCGATAGTTCCTTAAAGAGCTTGCCTGTGAGCATCGAGAAGAGAGTGGGGGCGAGCTTGCATCCTTGTTTTATGCCTGTAGTCGATTCTACTTCACATGTCTGTTGCTGTGATCTGACTTTGTAGCGGCTGTCTGTGTGCAAAGACGCCACTAAGTTCTGCACCGCGATTGGGACGTTGGCCTCCTGCAGGGTGTCCATGAGGTCCTGTCGTCGCACCATGTCGAATGCTTGGGATAGGTCCAGTGCAAAGCAAATGCCTCCTACTAGCTCTGGCTTGGCATGGCCTGCATGCTGGCTGTGTCTGCTGAGTCTGGCTTGTGCACAGGCCTGCCTAACTTCGCGCGTGTGTTGCGAGACTCTGGACAGGGCATCCGACAGCCCTCTCCTGGGCTGATAGGCAAACTGAGGCACTGGCTTGAGGTAGCTGGACGTATAGGGAGCTAGCAAGTCCCTGCATGCTCCTGCCAATCCTTTGCCATCTGGTCGTATAATGCCCAGTGGGCGAAGATTAGTGGGCTTGTTTGGTGGCTTATTCGGCTTGGGAATGAAGCAAAGGTCAGTATCCTTCAGCGGTGCTGAAAGTGTCACTGATGAATCCACTGAGCAGTGCTCAGCTTTGAGGCTCTGTGCCTGGCAGTATTGCTGGAGCACGTCTCCTGTCGAGGCTGAGCACAGTTTCCACGCTGCTGCCGAAGCTGAGCCTTCGGGTACTGCTTTGTGTGGCCTTATAGAGCCTATGTGCTTGGCCAATGCTGGAGCCTGCAGCTGTGGCAGTGCATTCACCAGCACATCTAACCTGTCATGCCTCTGAAACACCGCCTTAGCATGATCTTTCATTAGCAGGAGTTCCTCCTCGGCTGCCATTAAGTAACCGTCCTGGTTCACCAGCTGTGTTTTCGGCTGCGGTTGCCAGGGTCGGAGAGCTTTCAGGGTTTTGTGGCTCAAGTAAGAGTCTCCCGTATTGGCTGAGTGATCCACCTCCTTTGTGAAGTCGGCTACTCTTTGCTTCTTTGCCAGTGATACTGCCTGCTTATGCCAAGTCGCCAGGTCCTTGACCAACACCTCGTGGTCTGCCTGCGTCAGGGAGTGACTTCTTAGGTCTTCATCCAGCGCAGACAGACGTGACCACATTCTTTGAGTTGCCCTGTGCATGGCGTTCAGCGGAGGAGCTGAAGGTTTAGGGGCACGCGGAAAGTACCTCTCTGAAGCACGTATGAGGATGTCATTGACCGCATTCATGTCCGGAGGAGTCAGCTGCTGAAGCTGGTCAGCGACCCACTCCTTCATTTCTTGTGCCTTAGGATGATTGTAACGCACTGCATGTTCTAGAGCATGCTTGTCATAGGGCGGGGGGGGAGGGGGGGGAGGGGGGAGCTGCCAATGCCTCATTGGGCGTATTTGTGCTTCCACGGGGAGATGGCCACCCTTCTTCCATTTCCCTAGCGGAAAATTGTCGATTGGCTTGCTCTTCTTAGCATCACCTCGGGAGATAGTCTTCGGGACTAGGATGTAATCCAATTGAGATTGCGTTGTGGCTGTTCGGAAAGTGAATCCTTTCCCTGAAGACCAGGTGTTCAGCGCAACTAATCCATGTCCCTGAACCAGCCGTTGAAAGTATTCGTCTTCGGTCTTTCGATGTGGAGGAGGTCCTGGAGTGCACATGCCTACCGCTCCTGGGCTCGACTGTAATGTCGAGTTGAAGTCGCCCAGCACTATCAGGGTGTCTCTCTGCGGTGTACCTCGGATGGCACGAGACAGAGCAGCGAGGGTGGTAGATCTGTCTTCTCTGTTTTTCTGTGCAGTTTTTGAGGTCGACCATACGTGCTGGTATACTGTCACAACGTGTGCTCGAGCTCCCTTCCACTGAAAGACTATCTCGAGGACACGTCCCTTCTGATGCTCTTTCCATCTGACCGTGTCTTTTGGAATGTGCGGGGCAGTCAGGACCATCACTCCATCTGCTCGCTTGTCGTCATGCAGGGCATGAGATTGGGCGTCTGGCAGTGCCAGTCCCGTTCCTTCTGTGCTCGGATTTGGCTTTTTCTTAACCCGGGTGGCCTTCGCCTGTCCTTTGCTGGCAGAGCTAACACAGTGCCAGCCCTCCACCTCAAATTCGGTGGTTTCCTGCCAGTGTGTCTCCTGCAGGGCAATAACATCATATTTGTCTGCTGCCGTGCGAAGCCACGTGCGAAGCTCGGCCCACTGCTGTTGTCCTAAGTGCCCTGCGTTCCAGGTGAGTACTCGGAGTGGCTTAGCCATTGCTCCCCCTCTGAGTCTTGGCATTGTGCGCTTAGGTGCAGGCGTCTGCTGCGTGGAGCCCCCATCTGCAGGTTGGGCAGGGGGATACAATCCACTTCGTGCAACATATTCAGGTGTCAAGATGCCTCGCCTATAAGAGATGCTTTGTTGAGTGCGTGAAACTAACGTGCAAGCTCTCCTGAATGCAACTTTACGAATGCTCCGAAAATTGTTGGGGTGCTCAGAAGGTACCGCCATCCGCTAGTTTTTCCCCACGCCGAGCGATACTGAGATAGCTTTTCGTGAGTACTCCTTCCACCTCGCGGAGCAGTGGAAACACCTCTCGCCTACCTCCTGAATGGCTGACTGCAATGTCTGAGCTCAGGAGGCCCGGGAATTGGGACCCGGCAGATCAGACAGCACAAAGAACGCGGCTCACCATGGCTCACAGTAAGGCACAAGCTGTTACGTTCCCCTGAGGACTGGTTGAACCTCTAGGACAGCAGTTGCGCCCAAAGCCCGGTTTACCAGGATGCAAGTGCCCGGCCGTCTGATCCGTGGCGGCTCCTACTATTCCTACTCCTACTACTACTACTACTACTACTACTACTACTACTACTACTACTACTACTACTACTACTACTACTACTACTACTACTACTACTACTACTCCTACTATACTACTACTACTACTACTACTACTACTACTACTACTACTACTACTACTACTACTACTACTACTACTACTACTACTACTACTACTACTACTAATACTACTAATAATACTACTACTACTACTACTACTACTACTACTACTACTACTACTACTACTACTACTACTACTACTACTACTACTACTACTACGACTACGACGACGACTACGACTACGACGACGACGACTACGACGACGACTACGACTACGACTACGACTACGACTACGACGACGACTACGACTACGACTACGACTACTGCTACGACTTCTCCTGCTACTGTACTACTACTACTACTACTACTACTACTACTACTACTACTACTACTACTACTACTACTACTACTACTACTACTACTACTACTACTACTACTAATACTACTACTACTACTACTACTACTAATACTACTACTACTACTACTACTACTACTACTACTACTACTACTACTACTACTACTACTACTACTACTACTACTACTACTACTACTACTACTACTACTACTACTACTACTACTACTACTACTACTACTACTACTACTATACTACTACTACCATACTACTACTACCATACTACTACTACCATACTACTACTGCTACCATACTACTACTACCATACTACTACTACCATACTACTACTACCATACTACTAATACTACTACTACTACTACTACTACTACCACCACTACTACTACTACTACTACTACTACTACTACTACTACTACTTCTACTATACTACTACTACTACTACTACTACTACTACTACTACTACTACTACTACTACTACTACTACTACTACTACTACTACTACTACTACTACTACTACTACTACTACTACTACTACTACTACTACTACTACTACTACTGCTACTGCTACAACTACTACTATTGCTACCACTACTACTACTACGACTACTACTACGACTTCTACATGGCAAGATTGCTGTAGTGTTGCCCAAAGCGCCAGATGCTGCGGCAACATGCTGGATTGAGAAAGGATTAGTGTCTGATCCTTGCTTGTGATATTCGCACAACGTTGCGAATGTTTCTTCGTGGTTGAGTGCCATTGATCCTTAACATCGCACATTTTGCCAATGCAAATGTGTTTTGCGATCTGGGACTTTGGTCCGTCAAGGGGTCATCATCCCCTAGTCCCTCGCTGAACCTGTGGCTCCCGATGACGGTCAATGGAGTCAACAGCAGCGGGGATTGGTGCTTCGCCTCAATTGAAGACCTTGAGACGTAAACCCACCGGGAAGGGGGGCTAGATCCCACCTGTACACACACAAGCGGCCGACGCAGCACCCACCTGCACCTACCCACCCGAAAAGGGGGAAGCAGGGCACCTCTTGCAGGGCCTGCACCTGTACAGTTCTGTGTAGTCAGCTCACCTCCAAAGACATTGCTCTTGACGAACCCTTGAACCAGATTTGACCAATTTAACCTGAATTTAACCTGGATTCAACTTAAGTTTAACGCAACTCAAACCTGTCACGTGACTGAAAAACTTGGATTTTTGCTTCTACCAGCAATACGACCAGCGATATTCGATCTTACTGTGGCAAATGAATGCAATAAGATGGCTGGCCTGGTCTCTTTTTCTTAAGTTCAGAAAGTGTTCTTGAAGCACTGAACCTGGGTTTGAATTTTAAATCAAAATTTGCTCAGACTTTTATTGACAACTGTGTCAGTGCATAAGAGTTCTTTGGATGATGGAATGTGTTATGGATCGCTTTACTCATCCACTATTTTGTTAATATTTTGTTTTAGGCCGAGTTAATTGATGATATCTCTTTGCGGTTGACATACACTGGTTCAGAATATCTGGCATTGCTATCTATGTGCTTGGTTCTGCAAGTTCTAAGAAGGGTTATTCTTCGGAGTGCAAATTTAAGATTGCTTTCTTGACCCTGATCCAAGCATTGATCTTTGTTGCAAAACCTGCGCGTGGGAAATTTTGAGATTGCATAATGCAACCTGGATTGGCTACTTGAGTACTGCAAATAATGAGCTGAGTTCTTCTTCAAAGCTTTTGTTTTGCAGTCAATCTCTTCAAAGGCATTTCTGGGTTTGGCAATCTTTTCTGCATCGAAGGCTTGTTGCTTTGCGTGGCATTCCAAGAAATGGCTTAATGTCAATAAGTTGATTAGCACGGCAGGTCTTCAACACAGGTGTTGCAATAACTTGACTTTTCAGATTCAAGTTCAATGCGGTGTCCAACACCGACCGAAGATCTTAATAAAAGCAATCCAATTATTATTCGTCTTCTTCCGGAAACAATCAAAGTATTTGCAAACAAAACCAATTGTCTTTAGTTATGAAGCAACAGATGACTGACCTAGAATAAAAATGAAGATTGATCCACAAGAATGTCTGTGATGCATTGGCTCAAGGCTCAAGTTGCTTGAGAATTGGTTTATCCCAAGTGACACAAAAGATTGCATTGCATCTTACGGTTGTATGCTTGTATTGTGGTGTGGTTAAGACCATTGATTGAACAGTCATGTGTTTGGTATTTTCCATGCAGTTTGATTGTACAGAAAGTCACCTTTGAAAATTTCATTCAAGGGGGACTTAAGATGATGTGCTGTCATCGACTGGCTGCAGCTTGGATTGCAGTTGGTGGACAACTTTGCAAGGAGGATCCATGATCGGAACGGAGGCTGATCTTTCAACTACTAGTACACGTGAGTGGCCTGCTTCCTCCCTGGTGCAACGATGTCGATCGCACTGCACGACCATTGCAATGGTTTTCTTTGTTATCAAGAAATCATCGACTGCGGGCCTCGCTCAAGACTGGCCCCCCGGGCAAAGGGGGGGCCGTCTCCTTGTCGCACGACGCATAAGGGAAAGCAATGTCTTTCTCGACCTAGATTTATCTGTCGTTGCCTAAAAAAAGGTTCACCTTTGCTTCTTCAGAAACTTCTTCATCTTCAGGAACTCCAGAATGTAGAGGATCATGCTCATGAACAAGTTCAAACTTTAAGCTTCCTGCTGCATCTCTTCTTGCTTTCTCTTCATCTCTTAGAGTCGAAGAGAATCCAGATGCGGCTTCGTCGACGAAGAAGATTGCTTTGCAAGCAGCGAGGCTGGTGACTTTGATACAGAAGATGAATGGAGTGATAAAGAGCATTAAGAGAAGACTAAGTTCAAGTTCAACTTCTTCCAGAAAGTTTCTTTTCAGAGGAAGTAGGACCTCCTCAACTTGTAGAAGAAGACCTCGAGATCTTCGACGATGTTGCAGCAAGCAAAGAAGATTCCAGAAGAGGTGCCCATGGAGCAAGAAAAAAGCAAAGATGACGTTTGGTTGACAACGAAGCTTGTGTTCGATTGGAGATTCAGAGAGTCCGAGAATGTCATGTGCGAGAACGATACTCCTGAAGGGCAACAAGAAATTCCTCAAGAATTTTTGAAGTCAAGAAGATGTTGGCAAAGAAGAGCGAGATTGGTGGCGAGAGAGCACACAACTCGAAGAGAGAAGACGTCGTTGACAAAGCTGATTCCGATTTGGCATTGGAAAATCGGTGGAGTGTTTGGTCGCTTGACATCAAAGATGCATTTTTGCAGGTTCCCCAGAAGAGACCTGTACACTGCAAGATTCCTAGAGTCCTAGAGGAAAAGGAAGTTAAGCAGCACATGGAATGGAGGCCAATGCTGGCGACCTGGTCGTGTCCTTCCCAGACAACGAGATGCTAGTCTTCTGTGGAGCGAACTTTTTGTGCAGAACTTTTGCAGCAAGAAGGCTATGAGAAGAGCGTCGCGAATCCAGCATTGTTTCGCCTGTTCAAGAATGGCAAGGTCGTATGTGTTTGCCTTGTGCGTGTTGATGACCTACAAGTAGCAGGAGAAGCGGCAGTGGTGAAGCCTGTCCTAGAAGCCTTTGGCAAAGAAAGTGAAGCTTCCAGTAGAAGGACCCTTTCTTACAGAAGAAGATTATCGCAATGGATTTCCAAAGCAGTCTGTGCGATTTGTCAAGAGAAGGTACAGCTACGAGGATGGCAAGCTGTATGTTCGTCCTGACAACAAGTATGTCATCAAGCTTCTTGAAAAGCTTCGCCTTGGATCGAGAAAAGAGAAGGCGACTCCGGCAGCAGGAAATGTTCAAGACATAGATGGAACAAAAGAGTTGGGCGAGAACAAGAAGAAGAACTACCGCAGTTGCGTGGGGACATTTATTGCTCTACCTCGCGCAGGATCGTCCTGACATGAAGTACGCAGTCAGAAGCCTGGCAACAGGAATGAAGAGCCCTACAGTGAAGAAGCAGAAAGAGCTTGAGCATTGCGCGCTGCATTTGAAGAAGACTGCAGTACTACGCGCTCACTGGTGCTGTCGCAGAAGGAATCGGCGTTCGAGAAGCCGTAGAGTTCCTTTCTGGCAAAGCAGCGCGACGGTACACAGACAGCAGCGCAGCGCGTGGCATCGTACGCCGGCAAGGTGTTGGTCGTATCAAGCACTTTGCAACAAGAATGCTCTGGTTGCAAGAAATTACCAGAAATGGCCTATGCAGCGTGAAGGCAGTGAGCACTGTTTTCAACCCTGCTGACTTAGGGACTTAGGGACCAAGCCCCTCCACGCATCGAGGATGAAGCTACTTTTGAACATCCTTCAAGTTCATGATGATCGAGAAGCAATCGGTCGTGAAGAGCGAATGGCCGCGGAGAGCACAGCTACAGTCAGAATATTGACAAAGGTGTCAGACTTGGGTTGACGTTATTGTCAGCTTTTGGTTTTGCGGTCGAATCTGCAGGTCAGAGAGAAGGAGATTTTGTAGCAAGAAGATATTTTTGCATGCAGTTGATGAGTTTTGTGCTTGGACCGTTTTCAACAGCTCAAGAGCCACCTCAAGAACCTCAAGAACATAAACAAGAAGTCTTACATGGTCACAGCAGCAACAGCAGCATGAAATGCGAGTACTTTTTCACGAGCATGCCTGAGCTTGAGATGTTTGTGCCCGTGTGCATGGCCGTGCTTGTTGTGCTGGTGACAATCATTGTCTACTTGGCAGTGAACCAGAAGAGAGAAGAGAAGGTGAAGAAGGAAGAAGAGAAGCCTGAAGTAGAGAGACTCAAAGAGAGGCCCAAAGAAGAAGTTCCAAAGAAAGAAGAACACAAAGCGAAAGAGAAGATCTTGGAGAAAGAGACACAGAAGAGGTTGGAAGCAGAAGAAAAGATCAAAGAAAACAGAAGAAGATCGAGACCAAGCGCTTGCTCTGAAGGCGAAGATGGTCGCGAAGTATTCTGAAGCTGAAGCAGAGAGAAAAGCAACAATGAAGGAGAACGAAGAGTTAGAAGTAAGAGACCAGCTCAAGAAGGACTCCGACATGATCGACAAGTACATGAAGAAAGAAGCAGAGGAGAGAAGGAGAGCAGCTGAAGAGCTAGAAGAAGCAGAACAAAGAAGAGAGGAGGAAGACAGGACCAATGCAGAGATCAGGAAGGCGAACGAGGAAAAGATTGAAGCGGAAGAACGCCAAAGAAGGAAAGAGGAAACAGACACGAAGGCCGAAGCAATGAGACAGAAGGAACAGGAAAAGAAGGAAGCCCAGGAACGAGAGGCACAGGACAAGAAGGAAGCACAGGAAAGGAAGGCGCAGGAAGAGAAGGAAGCCCAGGAACGAAAGGCACAGGAAGAGAAGGAAGCACAGGAGAGGAAAGCGCAGGAAGAGACGGAAGCACAGGACAAAGAGGACGCCGAGAACGAGGCAATCGCAAAGGCAAGGGTGAAGAAACAAAGAGAAAAGCTAGAAGCCTATGAGGCCATGAGCAAGGCAGAGGAGGAAAAGCAGAAGGCCCACCAAAAGGAGATGGAGAAGCTGGAGAAGGAAAGAATGAAGGAGATTGAGGTCGTTGAAGTCGAGGATTCCGAGCAGGAAGGAAAAGAAACAGCAGGCTCAGGAGAATTAAGAGAGACACCAGAAGAAAGCAGAGAAGAGGAGCAGTCCCAAGAACAACAGCAGAGAGGAGCGAAAGGCAGCAAGAACCCAGGAAGTTGGAACGTTGTTACGTTTACAGAATGTGGTTGGATTTGGGAGTATTGTAAAGACACGAATGAGTATCGAGCAGTTCGGCTTGATAAGAAAGGTTCAGCGCAGTTGAAAGGCGCGCCGATCACAGGAGCCGAAGATTGGAACCTCGTGACCGAGAACTACAAGAACACAGGAAGGTGAGAGAGCCCAACTGAAGAGAAGGAAGAGAGACGAGCCGAAAGAGCAGCGAGAAGATCGGCGAGGCCACAGGGAGCAAGAAGAGTGGCAAGCCGACACCTGGCATCAGCAGCAGGACTGGTGCGCGGACGACAGTTGGAGCCAGAACTATTGGGATGCAGACTACGGCTACTACCACTACGCCCCAAAGGGAAAGAACCAAGGAAAGGGGAAATGGAAGTATGGTGGTGGTGGCAAGAAAGGCTGGTGAGCAAGAAGCCAGCAAGAAGCATCGAGAAGGGCGACGATTGAATGCAGCCTGAAGCTTGTGTAGATTTTCTGAAGCTGTGTACATAGAACTTCGAGCACCCCGAACATTGGCACGAAGTACAAAGTATGTACAACGAATGTTTGTGAATACGCAAGGACCCCAATACGCCATGTGATATTCACACGAGTTTCACAAAGAAGATAGTCTCACGAAGAGTTTCACGAAGCAGGACTAGGAGTGTAAGGTGCAGCCAGGTAAAGGCAAGAACAATTGAAGAAAGAAGATGGTTAGGTGAAGTGAAGACCACACAAGAGCCATAGGCTGGCCACAGGGCTGAGACTCACGAGATGACGACTCTAACACAAGCCCGTGTAACTAAAAAATCAAGGTTAGGAGTTTCTGCATGTTTCAAGAAACAAAGGAAAGAGAACCGGGTAAAAGACCATGGACCAATGGAGACGAATGTCCCCGGTACACTTGCAGTCCGAAACAGCTCTTCGTCTTTTGGCGCAGCAGTGAGAATCACTGCAAGACAGAGAACGCCCTAAAGCCTTCGACCTGTTCCGAGGCGGGGTGTTAAGTGTACGGCTTGTGTCCAGGTGCAGCTAATGGGTGCAGTAGGAAAGACAGAGAATGCCTAAGGCATGGTGAGTTCGTAGCAGAACGAAGTTGACACCGAAGGCTCAAGAGTCGAAAGCGAGAAAAGTTGTTTTGAGCTTTGAGTGTGGTAGGAAGTGTGAACCATGTTTTGCACCGTGTTTTTCAACATATGACCCGTCAGTTGAGAACTTACGTTGTGAAAGTGTTCGAAGCAGCTGGGCTTCCCATTCAGACAGTGAGTTGAATATCCCATCTTCGTGGTTTCTTTGGAGGCGGTGTGGCCGGTTGTTTGGTTGGCAGTATGAGATTAAACCATCCCAATCATGTTTGGGCAACGCTTATTTCTGCTGCGCCCCATCCTGGCAAAAGGCCTTTCGGGCAGCGACAAGCGAATGCCCGTTGGATTCCTGATTTCCTTTCCCCAGTCTGATTCTTGTTCTCTCCATCTCTCTCTTCATCGATGGTCAGACATGTCGCGAATTCAGCCACTTCGACGCTCGTGAGGCTTAGAAGTAAGTGTCGGTAAATATAACGACACTCTTTAACGACAACCACCTCCGCTGAAAAACCCTCCACCGTGCTTTCGGGAAAGATTCCTTTCAGGGGAGAGAAAGAAGGGCTTCCGTTTTTTCAAACCACCTTCGAGAATTATTTTTCAAGTCCCCCTTTAAGTCCTTCCTAATGCCCCATTGAATTCGAACTTGAGGAAGCCACCCTTCTCAAGCCCTCTTTGAAGCCCTTTCTCAAGCCTTCGTTGTTCATTCCCCCCTCGCCCCGGCGGCCATGACCTTTCTCAAGTTCGAATTCGAGAAAACCCTTCCTTCTCAAGCCCCCTTCGCAGAGTTCGTAAAGATCATACCCCGGCATGCACTGCGGTTTGCCACCAGCACCCCCTGGTGGGGAAGATGATTGGCTTTTTTGGTAGCGATCCCCTTTATGCCTCAGCGATTCAATGGGCGGTCTGTTGCCAGTCGGTGTGACATTGCAAAACGCCACAGCAAGCTCACTGGGCAAGAAACAGCAGAACAACAAGCAACCGCACCCCAACCAGATCCGTGAGCTTGCTCTTGCGACTGCAAAAGATAGGAGCAAATCGGAGAAGAAAGACCTTCGTGAAAATCCAAATTGCAGAGGGATGAAGATAGGAAAAGGATGGAGAAGCATCTTGCGAACCAGTTGCAAGACGGAATCAAGGTTCTGGAAGGATACGTCCAGGAAAAGAAAACGATTGCAGAAAGGATCAAAAGGATCGACAAGCAGTACTCCGAGACGGAGGCCGAGCTGGTGGACTTGGAGCAGGCCGACAAGGATTCGGTCGAAAGGAAGTTTGGAGTTGGTTTGCAGAGAGTTTGGAAGAACAGGCCAGTCCTGAACCAGAAGGTTGGCTGGCAGGCCGAAGAAGCGGTCAAAGGGTCGTCGACAGCAAACACGATTGCTGCGAGAATTGGGCTTGAAAGGCTGAAAGCCGAAACCAGTGATAGGGCTGTATGCCTGACAGAGGGGTTGAAACTTCGAAAAGGTTGAAACACCTTGGGCGGCAAGCCAGAAGAATTCCGAGGGCTCACTGCCAGAGTAGTTTTAAGTTTGTTCTCGATTAAAAAGTCATGAGAAACAATGTTGCGCAAACTCACAAATGTCAAAATCTGCGTGTGAAGGAAATGAAAGCCATGACGACAGGCTGAGAAACACCTGTGAGAAAGGTGAGCCGAAAAGTCAGTGTCTTCAGGAGAAAGAAGATCACGCTTGCAATTTGCAACTAAGACGTGATGAGAAAAGGAAGCTACAGCAATTGCTGTGGAAAGGAAAAGAATATCAAGGTGCTGTTGAGCACAAAACTCCTGCAAGGAGCACGAAAGATCAGCACAAGCACGAATGGAAAATGCAACAAAGTCCGAGTGCCGACAAAGGCAAGGACGACCTTCGGAGAGGGGGCAGCAAATTATGCATTTTCAATATAGGGTAGCCCAATGCCCGGCTGTGTCACTGCGTTGCTGAAGGCTCAAATACTGGTTCAAGCGCTGGAGGAAAACAATCTGAGAGCGCAGTGTGAGTTAGGGTCGAAAGGTTTAGGTTTGCTGTGTTTTTTTGACAAACTTGGTCGGCTTCCAGCCATGGGATGTGTTTTTTAAAAACTGATGTCGGGTCATTTCAATCTTGTGGATGTCCTAACGCTTACGGACTTTCAAGTGGGTTATTGCATTGAGGTTCTACAAAAAACATGAACCATTTGTTGAATTTAAACATGTTTGCGTTAGAGCAAATGGTTATATAAACAACATTTGATGGTAAACGGTCCGATTGCAGAATTTGCACAAGTTCAGCCCCACATGATGTTGCAGTATGTTCATTGCAATGCATCAACCTCACAGGTCTTCAGTAATTACCGTTGTTGTTGAGCATTGTGATGCATGGTTACATTTACCCAGCCGTAGTTGCTTTCCACTGCCATGGTGTGACAATACGGCGTGTTTTTTATTCCGGACGTCGCCTGTGTGAAGCACCCCAATATGGAGCGTCGAAGGTGTCGGACTCACCAAGCAAGCTTCCAGCTGGGGTTGTGTGGTAGCACATGCTTGTCGAATCATCGTTGCTTTCCGCGGCTTTGAGTTCATACAGAAGGAATATGCAAAGAAGTCAGGTATGCGAGGATTCAACAACATGACATCGCATTTCCATGAGTGGTTTCATTGCACAACTTCACGTTCATGGGGTGAACATGAGCCTGGGTCGTGCTCGCGAATTGCGCACGGCTTGGCCTGTTTGGTATGGATGTCCGCTACAACGTCGCTGGAATAAGATCCTGACGAAACAGACTCATCACCGTCCGGAGAAGCAGCAAAAGAGATCTGAATTTGTAAAGCCAGAAGTGCTGCATGCACACAACATTCCACATTATGACCTTCGCAGCTTGGCTTTCCACGTAATGCATTTCTTGGCACATCATTTCGTAGCATTCAGCTGGTCCATTTGTTTGGGTACTTGACACTTGCCTACATTCAGGTGACCTTCCACAAGAGTTTGACTCCTTGCGCCGCGACAAGCACAGCCAGGCCGACAACTGTTGCCAGCAGAGCTAGGCAAAGCACAGGGCGCTTGATGAGACACCAGTATTGCGACCACGCATGGTTTCTGGCAAAGGTTCAGAAATGGATTGCTGCGATAACCCATGCCATCGGCGACAAATGTGTCATTCACCCCAACAAGCTGCTCGTAACGACGGCTTGTTGCTAGGCTGGTGAAGGCTATCTCTTGTTGCTTCGGCCATGTGCGATCCAAGGTTGCAAGACAAAGATCACTTTCAAATCAAACACCGTGGAATGGTCTACTTTCTGTACGCCCCGTCCAATCACAAGCAGGACCGAAGATTTTGAACTGGTTTCTGCATCTGTGTTCTCCTCTGGTCCAGATCGTCCAGCAAAGCTCGGTCCAGCAAAGCCACGAGAACCCGCCTACATCATGTCGTGACCATCTTGACATGAGGATGGGCATGAGCTCACTCCCCAGCAAAAGTGCCCGGGCGATTGTTTCAGAGTTGCTGAGAACCGGATTGGGCACAGACGACAGCGAGCGCGAAGGCATTTGAAAAGCTAAGGAAAGCTTTGCTTAATGCCCTTGCGCACATGGGTGTCTTCGGCCACAAAGATGTGAAGCCGGACCCGGATGATGAATGACTCGGCTTTAACTTTTGCATCTTCCAGTGATTTGGCACACGGCCACTTTGCTCCGAAGCAAACCATGGGCTTCAGCAACATGTACATACTGCAACAGCAAATGAATTGGCGCAGAGTGCTTTCAATGCGCTGCAAAGGCTGTTCTTTGTTTCTCTGACCACGGGTGCAGAGGCAAAAAAAGGGAGTCTTTTCAGTTCGGGCTTTTGTTTTGGAGTGACCCGGAATGTCCCGCGTTTTGTTTCTTTGATGTGCGGAGGCCGTTCCCAGGGTCAAAATAATTACCCAAAGTGACTCAGTTGACCAAAGGCGGCTCGAGATATGTAAAAGTTATGCGCAGGGTTTGAGTACCAACCTGGAGGTGCAGCACAGGCCAAGATCTGGTGATGCAGAGGCTGTCCTCTACCTCTTGTCATCATCATCTCCGCCGGCATTGAGGTAAGCCTCTCATCTGATCTATGTTTCGTGCACGTGCGGACGGATTCCAACATCGATTGCTGATGGCAGCGTATTGTGGAAGCAGGACAGCTGCCCAACAGAGATTGCCAGATAGGGTTCTGTAGTTCCGCAATGTCCACGGCGAGGCATCGCTGCCAACTGCCATGCAGTCAAATGCATCGCCTCTGCCCAAGAAGCTTTAGTCCATGCTTGTTACATCTCCGTGCAAAGGTTTGGAGGTGTGTGGGGTGTTCTTGAGTGGCTTAGTCTGCACACAGGAATCGAATACACCCCCTCAGCACTGGTGCTGCTTCAGACTTGTCCTTGAAAGAGCTCATGACGTTCCGTTGAAGATCGCGCGCTTGCGAAGTTCTTGCCTTGACAACGTCTTCTGTGCCTTTCCGAAGAGTCCTGAGGTCGTGAAAAAGAAGCGATCGAGAAGCCTTGACGGCCCAGGAAGAATTCACCTGAGATAATTGCGAAATGGACACAACATGCATGTCGCATTTTTTCGATCAGACCAGCCACCATGCAGCTCTAGGTGGCCTGTTGCAACACCGGAGATCCGCCAGGAAAAGGAGTACTTGCAGTTGTAAGTTAAATTGCAATGCTCAAGATTCGACGAAGCAGCTTTGTGTTGAGACACATATCGCAAGTGGAACATGATGTAGATCTTGTTGTTCTGCTTGCTTGCTAGAATGCAGGAGGGGAGCTGCTGCAGTGATGAGATCGTGCATCGGCACATCAGCCGCCGCTGCAAAGAGGACTCTGTGTGTTGTCACCTTTGCTTCCCTTTGCTTCTTTTTGCTTCTTTGGAACCCAATCGCGGTATGCATGACTCAGATTGAGTCAAGGCACCACAGTCAACATGATAAGACCCTTTCCGAGTAGGCAAGCTAAGCATATTTATTCGGCATCGTCCACACAACTCACTGCTTGTCATCGAAGGCTTGAGACTTCTGCATCCAAGTCTATGTGTCTGTATGTGCAAATCACAAATAACGTGCGAGGGATGCCGTGAAAGGTTGCCCGCCATGTCGATACTCCATCCTGACTTTGGAACGCAGGCAGTGCTTGCATGCACGAGTCAAGCTGCACATGCTCGTGCAGTTCGTCGGCATCTTGTGCGTCACAGCGAAAAGAGACGGCTATGCGAATGGGCAGCTGGCGCTACAGCTGGGGTACTCGTCGTTCGACTTGCTGGTGGAGCACGCAGACAGTCCACCAGAAGGGCAGCCACAAACAAGTCGCGGGATGTTTCTGTCGCCCATGTGCCGAACTCTCATCTTGTCCACGGCACCTGGTACGACCATGTTGGCATGCTAGAGCCAGAGAGAACGCATAGCATGCCACCATCTCAACCAGCAGTTCATTTATTGCAGGCCCATCGAGACTCATTCAAGTACTTTTTGCAGCATTCGTTTGGCTTCGAGCTGAAGAAAATGGCTCCGAAGGTTAAGTTGACAGAAGATAGCATTGTCCTCATATCACAGCCTGAGGCTGAAGTCAGAGGGATCAAGCACTCAGCCAGTTCAAGATCTGCGGTGGGTGAACTTTCGGGCACTGAGCTTTCCAAGGTGCTGCCTGCAACCTTTCACAATCAGCGTTTTTCTGGGGAGCTCTTGACAGACAGAATCTACTACGTGCAAGGTACCGAATCTGCCGATGTAGCTGAGATGAAAGGAGACACCTACTTTGCAACAGCCTTTGTCCCCATGATCGTCACCGATTGCGAAACGGGTCTGGCTATCACTGTGCAGGTGAAGATCGGCAGATTTCCCATGCTGACTGAGTTTGTAAACCTGATAATCGGCGGCAATCCTTACATCATTGCTCACCGGCTTGAGCGAAGCTCCGGGGCATACTTCTCTGTTCAGGCTGTGGATGAAGCACCCATGCACGTTGTAGAGCTTGTCACGGAGGAGTACTCGCGAATCCGCTGCAGATGTTTCAAAGCCAAGGATATCGATCAGTTGTCTCTTGAAATCCTCATGCCTAAAAGCCGCATTCCTTTGCCTGCATGTCTTGTGCTTCTGGCATTAGGTCTGAAGCCGGAGCAAATCAAACGAGCCCGGAATGCGGGTAGAATCTGGACAGAGGAATATAACGAGCTGGAATGTGACCCAGATCGTGATGCTTGCACTCTGGCTGCCGCAAAGCTATGTTCCATTCTAGACATCGACGCAGACATGCGCTTTGGTGGTGATTCGCTGGCTGCCTTTAATTTCAAGAGTAGCTGGTCGTTTTCAAGCAGAGTTGGCCCACTTGGGAGACGCCGTCTGAACGAACGACTGGGTTTGGAGCTGTCAGACGATCATTTGACCCCAAAGGACTTCCTAGCAACAACTGACCTTTTGGTGGACTCATTCTTGGGAAGAGTTTCCTTGCAAGTTGATGACATCGATTCGTTGGTCAACAAGAGACTGCGCTCAGTTGGTCAAAAGATGCAGGGACTTGTTCGCGACTGGCTTGGGCAGGTTCAACAAAAAGCTGAATGTTTGCCCATCAAGGTGGATGTTGTGCAGGGCACAGGAGTTGTGTCCGTTGGAAGGTACCAAGTGCGTGAGTTGGACAAGTTCTGTGTCGCACAACTTTGGAAGGAGAACAACCGGCAGTTGTTCGAAGCTGTCAATCCCCTTGCGGAGCTTACGCAGGCTCGTCGAGTCACTCAGGTAAGCGAGCTTGGACTCGACAAGATCAAGCGTATACAAGGCATTCGCCTTATTCACCCAAGCCACTACGGGCGAATCTGCCCGATTGAAACTGGCGAAGGCATGAGTGCAGGGATTGTGATGTCAATGTCCTCAAACACACGCGCTACAAGTGACGGAGAGTTGGAAGCACCCCACCAATTGGTGTCAAACGGAGTGTTGCACTTGAGCCAGCCTTGGGAGTATCTCCTAGCACGGAGCCAATTCGGCTGTCGGGTGGCTCAGTTCGACATCGCCCACGCCGCAGATGGCACGTTGCTTGCACCAGCGAGGCCCGAGAGGGGAGGCCAACCGGTAGACCAGGCCCCCCCTGAGATGTGGAAGAGACCCGAGAGCGTGACGATGACGCACCTCGGTAAGTTCGGGTCATGCTCTCCTCTTCAGGTTGAATATGTCGCATGCGGAACTCCCATTTCCGTGGCTGTCGGCTTGATACCGTTTGTCGAGCACGACGACGCGAACCGTGCACTAATGGGGGCGAAGCATCAACAGCAGGCGGTGCCCCTTATGTGGCCTGAGCGCCCGGTAGTGGGTAGTGGAATGGAGGCGCAGGTCGCCACATACAGTGGACGAACTCACTTTTCCGGTGTTGACGGTCACGTTCTATATTCCGATGCGGCCAAGGTGATCACCATCTCTTGCAAGAGCATTTCTCGGGTCAGCGAGCAGATGCGCACTTTGCGAGAACGCCTTTGTGATTTGTACCTTACAAGTGAGCAGTTAAGTGAATGCACGCAGTTCGAGAACTTCTTGGAGCTTTGCAGGCGGCTGCCTTATGAACAGCTGCAGCAGCTGTATACTGACATGAGTGCAGTGTGGCCAGAGAAGAAAAGCCAGAAGCAGCGACTAGACAACTGGCTTCTCAGAGTTGGGATTAAGGCTTCATTGCAATCCCTGTCACTCCCGCAATCTCCGGAAGAGTGTTCTTTGCCGCCGGGATGGATCGAAACAGAGCTCTGTATTCACACTCAGATGGTACACCACGTTACGACAGATTGTGCTCCGACCAAGAAGCACACTTTGGTTCATGACACGGTCACAGTTCGACCAAATGACGCAGTTTGCTCAGGCGATATCGTCTCGGAGGGAGCAGGTATTTCTGGTGGAGAACTGGCGCTTGGCAAGAACCTCGTCGTGGCATACATGCCGTACAATGGTTACAACTACGAGGATGCTATCGTCATTTCTGACAGATGTGTTCGTGAAGATATCTTGACCTCTGTTCACATAGAAGAGCTGTCTCTGGAGCTAGAAGAAGGTTACGTGCTTGCTGCGTCAGAAGACCCTAGAGACGAGGGCTGCAGCACCTACATGCCCAACGGCCTGGCGGTGGAGGGCACCTGGCTGCGGAGCGGGGACCCGGCCATCATGGCCATCAGCACACAATGCGAAGATGAAGAACTCAGTACACCAGGCGACGAAACATTCAGAAGGCCCAAGCCCAAGGTCATAAGAGCTCCACCGGATGTCGAGGGCAGGGTAATTGACAGCAGCATCCGGATCACGGAGAAGCTGGAGTTTGGTGAAACGAAGAAGGTGAAGGTGGCAACTGTGTTAATTGCCGTCCGCTGTCGCATACAGGTCGGAGACAAGCTTTCTGGCCGACACGGGAACAAGGGTATTGTGGCGAGAATTGTCCCGATTCAAGATATGCCATATTTGCCTGATGGCACTCCGATTGATGTTTGCTTAAACCCTTTGGGTGTGCCGTCGCGAATGAACGTCGGGCAGATTTTCGAGAACATTCTGGGGAGTGCTGGACGTTGGAATGGAGAGGAATACCGGGTTGGATCGTTTGATGAGATGTTTGCCGAGGAGGCATCTCGAGGTTTCGAGCCCGGAGTGACATGCAAGCGTACCAAGAATGCATAGGTTCCGAGCGTCCCACGTGCTTCACTTTTGCTTACTACATGCAACAGTATGCAGCTGGATAGATCGTTCAACAAAAGAAGCGGCTTCATGGCTTTCTTGCCTAGGCTTGGTCTTCGAAGCCATGCGACGGGCGCAAGTCGGCACGGGCAACAAGTGGCTGTTGGATGCGGCATGTCCAGGAAAGACTCGTGTCTATTGCCTGCAAGTATTGTGGGAAGTGGGTTTGTTCCACTTTCGATGATTCATTTCAAGTTATCTGCTGTGATTTGTGTGGGCAGGGTGCATGAAAGCGTATGGCGCAACATGTTAGGTGTGCAAGCCTTTGCATCACTTTACATCCGGTTCGTCGCAGGAACTTCGCGAGAAAGTGCCAGTAGATTACAATATTATGTGTTAGCACATCGGCAAGGCTGCAGGTCAGTGGTAGCCGCGTCAGGGAATGTGAGGCAGTGAGCTCGAACAACGTGGTCTTTGAAACCAAGTGCGGGTGTTTTAGAAGCTCGCAATTCCAGTTGCTTCTGAGTTCTGACTTGCATGGAGAGCTGGTTGCAACAGGGATCTAGAAGAGATATTCCAGATGCGGAGACTCGGAGTCCAGTTTTTGCCAGGGGACTAGAGAGGGCATCCGTGCGCTCAGGAGTACACATGAGTACACTGAAAGCATTCCTGGGAGGATGATTTTCTGACTTGCTTGGCTCTGCTTGGCTCTTTGCCTCGCAAGGTATATGATGGCATGACTGGCAGGCCCTTGGACACACCTGTGACTGCTGGAATCTCGCTACTCGGCATTCTGCATTGCAGAATGTGTAGGACTACACTCCCGCAGTAGCAGAACTCTAACCCGAGGTACATCATCAAGCTTTGTCATATGGTCCGTGAGCCTTTGCGGCAGTAGCGAGCCTTTTCCGTGGTGATTTGTCAGTGTCACTGCCTGACCTTGCTTTGGAACTTGAGGACAAGTTGCACGCGCGTCCTGCTACCACCCGGAGTCTGCAGCAGGGAGATCAATACGGGAGGGGGTATCACGCCGCTTTGCTGGCGAGTGGTCGTGTGCTGCGTTTTGGCCTTGTTTGCTTGGGGGCAAGCATCTTGCCTCAGCTGCATCTGATAAGGCCATTACGCAGCAACCTATCAAGGGACGCATCCTAGTGGCATTCAGACAGCAGGGTCGAAGCAACAGGCAGCACCTTGGCTAGGCTCCGGTGTTCTTGCGGCGTTGATTCTCTGATCTCTCTGCGTGCGTCGAGGCAGTAGAGGTGGTGGCTTGCGTTTGGGGGAGATGGAAGTCTCCGCGCTTATTGGACACGGAGCAGGAGCAACTCTGCAGGACCCTCCCGCTGGCAGTGAGAGTACTATGAGCTTTGAAATCAAGCTTTTTAGAATAGACTTGTCCGTGTGCTCTGCATTTCTTGCTTGCAGAAATTGTGCGACCGGTTCCTTCAGTGGAGGAGCTAATGACTGTGAAGTCCGATGACGTGCAGGGCCGGGCAGAGGTCTTCAAGAGCCTCTTCGAAGGCCAGATATGAAGCATCAAGCAATTTCGAAAGGCTTGGTCATAAAACATCTTTCCAACATTTTGCAACAGGAAGCCGAGTCTTCGCTTGTTGCTTGTTTCATTCCATTTCGTCAGGGTGCGACGTTGCACTTCCGGCGGGTGCCACTTCAGAAGGGCCGCTCGGTGGCAAGCTTTTCCCTATGGTAGCATAGTGCTCAGAAGCCTCGGAGGAGGTGCTCTCATGCGTGGTTTGAGGAACCTTCTTTGAAGCTGCAGGTACTTGGCATTCAGACGAGAGTTAGCAGCCAGTGGCTTGGTTCTCTCAGAGGGTGCGTGGTCGGACGATGAGCTGTTGTAAGTGCAGAGCGCTTTCAATACTGGATGTTAACACCAGTGCCCGCCTGGTCCAGTCAGCGCGACTGCACCAGTGCTGGAATCCAAAAAGGCAGTTCGTGCTGAGTGAGTGTTTCATGTCAGTGCAGAAGAGGCACTTCTGTTCGGAATCCCCAGTCCCACAAGCGCTGCCCGTCACATGTACCACAGATTCGCCTATTTTCGTGCAGGAAGCCGACCTTTTGCCTGATGCAGGCATCTGGACGTGTGGAGCCCACGGGGCAAGTAGAGCACTGTGTTGACTGTGTTGTATGTTCGCGAAGCGAGGTGCCTCCCATCCACCGTGGCAAACGTTTCCCTGTTAGTTGGGAGGCAGGGTGAGTTATTCTCCAAAAGGCGTACATGTCACCCACGTTCCGTGAGGGTTTTGTGTCAAAGCATCCGCTAGTGTCTGACTGTGGCGCGTCAGGTTGTTGCTTAGTTTTGCCGTCAACGGACCTGCCCTCGACGACGTGTATCCACGCCTTGTTGAGCATCTTCTGGATTATGAGTGATGACTGGTGTGATACCGGTTGCATGCACAAGCTGACGACTTGAGTGACGCTGCCTCCAGCTGCAGTCGGCCAGGCTACTACTTTCGGCATCTCCCGGCCTCCGGTGACATAGCTGAAAGCAACACGTCACTGTCTTGGCAAAGATGGTAGAACCACTGCAAGGGCAGTTGTACTTGTCTCAACTTGAAAATCCCTCCTGGGGTCAAGTCGATTGCGGCATGGAAAGGAACAGCAACAAAAAGTGTTGTGTGTTGTGGAAGCAGACCCCGAAGACATGGGCATGAATTCACATTCGAACGTTACGTTCAACGCTCGAGAGAGCTTGCGCAACCTGTTTGTTGCTTGGTGTCCAGACGGCACAGGTGCGATCAGTTCTCATTATGACATGACATGAAGGTTAAATGGCGTTACGTTGTTGTTAGGTTGCAAGCTTCGATTCAAGGACCTGCAGACACCTGCCTTTTGTGTGTTGCTTAGCGAAGGGTCCAGGCATCAAGGAACTCAGCAGCACCCAGCCCACTGCATACTAAATTCAAGAGTCTCGGGACTTGGGACTGGTAGTGCAGACGCGATCAGACGTGAGTTGCCATGGCGTCCAAGCCTCAGCTGCCAGCCGTGCTGACACAAAGCTTGGTGGCGGGTGGGTACTAGAAGGCCTCGAGAGCTGGTGAAGGCATCCCGTGGCCGAGGTGTGCGCCTCTACCTCGTGAGATCATAAAATGGCTTCAAGGTCTGGATCTCTCGTTCAGCAGCATCCTCGGCTCTGGACCGCAGTCTGGAAATGTCTGGAATTTCTCCGGTGTTCCTGCAACCAGCGTTCACGCCAGGCATCAAGAACCCAAAACGGGATCTGAGCAATGGCGGCTCTTCGCAGCTTCATGCACTTGCCTGCAGCACTCACAGTGTACAGTGCCTTCTTCATCAACCCTAAGTATACAGCCAGGTTACATTGTGGCAGAGATCTTGTCCAGATATCATCCTCAGGACTTTGCGGCGTAGAGCAGAAACTTGCCTTGGCTGAATGCGTTGGCTGTTTGTTTCCGTCCTTCTTCAGCCTCTTTCGCTCTCCTCTACCTGTTGGGATCAAGCACTCAAGCATAATTATTACTGTGTGGCCCTTAGCAGGATGTGGACATGAACACGTACGAAAATGGCTCCAGGTTGGAAGCAAAGGCCTTGTAGTACTTTCCTAGTGAAACTGCGTCCGTTCTACTTGCCATGTCTTCAGCAGGTTGACAACTGGGAGCAGTTGTACAAGCTTTTCAAGAGGAAGGGCATAGGCTCAGCGTTACCTTTGGACATGGAAAGCTTCTCACCTGCTATGCTGCCAGTTTCTTATCTGAACATTGGCACTGTTTAATTTGAGAGGCATCTCCAAAGCAGAGTTGCTGCCTCAGCGATTTTGCAAGTGTCTCTTCGACACCAAGTCAGCCGCCGGTGTTCAAGGTTTGATCCAGTCATACACTGTGCGCCGGGTGACCTCGCATGTTTCAGCTTCTTCTCACTGAAGAGGAGAATTTGCTGGTATTTCGGTCGCAAGTGTTTAGCTGGTATGCTTAGAATGCCATTCTTGTCGGGAAGGCTTCATCACAGGAAGTAGGTCGAGCTGATGACAGGTGCGGCAGTAATGCTCATGCACAAGATTTACACGTTCCTTACCAGATGCGTAGCTCGAGTCTCAGCCGTTGCTTGTTTGATAACAGAGCTGGGTTGGGCCTGTGTGATGCAAAACAATCATGCACCCCAACATGTCATCTTTTGGCTGGCAGCTCTGTGCCATTCGTGCTCCAGGGTTTGTCAAAAACATCACTGCCCTCAATACCCTCTGCCATCACAGCATGCAATTTTGCCACGAAAGGTACTTCTTAAAAAACGCTGGTTTCAAACAGTTCCGTGGATTGGCTGCGTTGGCATACTTGTGCAGAGTGAGCAATGAGAGCTCTATTGCTCTCTCCTGAGCGACATTTGCAAGGAGCCTGGTTGCTCAACCTGAAATCAGAGATTGAGAGGCACCCGTCTATTCGAGTCGCGGTGGACATTGTGGCAATTGAGCATTGGGGGCAGACTCACTTCGACATGTTGGAGCAGTCGCAGTGGAACGTGGCAGTGAACCGAGTGTCTGATGCCTCCGAGCCTGCTGTTGCCAAGATGGCCATGGTTATCATGAGGCAGCTTGAGCTCCATAGGGTTCCGGTTATCAACCCCTGCTCGGCATATTCATTGCTGATGAGTAAGTCCGGGCACCATGCAGTGCTGGGCCTTGCTGGTGTGGCAACGCCAGACTCAGCTTTTGTCAATGGCTTGGGCCTGAAAGATCAAAAGGATGAATCAGACTCAACGACCTCAACAGCCCTCTCAAAGCTTTCGCAGAGTTGCAGCGGCCTTCAGGAAAAGTTCCCCTTGCTCTACAAGCCATGTGCTGCAGCTTATGCCAAAGGCGTTGTGACGATTCAAAATGCAGACGACTTGGAAGCCTTCGCTAAGCAGGTCCAGTCCTCTGTCAAATCTCCTTCCGAGTATGAGGTGAGTCCTCTGGGAAATGACTTTACAGGATATCTGCAAAAGTTCTGTGCCCCGGACAAGGGACAGTATTTCCGGGTTTTTGTTCTTGATGGTGCCATTCAATGCGCGATTAAAGTTGTTCCTCGGGAGTCTGATCTAGGAACTGGTTCGGCTACCTCGACATGTGCCTGCTCGGCAAATAAGACGGCATCATCCCCACTCCGGTTTCTGGCGTACTCGCCTACAAACGAGGAGGCCGACGAGGCAGTCCGAATTCTCGCCAAAGTAGCTGGTGCCGACTGCGGATCAGTGGAGTTTCTCTACTTAGATGGTCAACGCCTCTACTTTGATGTCAATCTGCTATCACACTTGCCAGTTCGCGCTGGAGCTTCCGACGGGTCTCTTTTCCCAGGATTCGAAGATGCGGACGGCATTTGGTCAGATCGCAACTTCTATGCCGAGCTTGCATCGGTATGCTTGAACAAAGTTGGATCATCTTGAGAGAGACAAAAGCCTGCTTTGTCCTTGCAGTCAAGTACTTGAAGTGGTTTTGGGGGTGCAGCCATGCAGACTGGGTGCAGCGACTGTAGGTCCAAGCGCACGCGCCAATCCAGGTCCGGGCCAGCAGATATGTGCAGCACATTCCACCGTGAATTTTACAGTTTGGCACTCGGAAGGAGCTGGTTAACTTCCAGCATGAGCTGCCGTCGTTCATGCGGGACAGGGTTCGGCTGAGGTCCCGCTGTGTGCGCATCGTGTCGCAGCAAGTCTGTTCCGTGTAGGACACAGCCTCCAAGCGTCTGAAAGATCCGGAAATAGCCCGGATTCAAGACAACGTCAAGCACTCAGCTGTCCTTGTGCCATGATTTTTCCCAAACTAGCCAGCTGCAAAGGTGGAAAGGACCATCGTTGCCATTGACACGCTGGGCGTTTTCCACCAGGCCTAAGATACAGATGCTGCAGCCTAGTGGAGTTGGTAAAGCTCGGAGCATTGGGCGCCGGTGGAACAAGGAGCGTCGCGCGATCAAAGCTACGGAGGCCCTCAATATCCTCGATGCTTGCTGATAGTTCGCCGCTCTCTCCTTTCCACTTGCCGAGGCTCCTGCTTTGATCAGGCAAGAACGAAGATTGAGGATGGGCTTGTCACAGGAGAGCTTTGTGGGATGCCGGAGGCTTTGCAAGCCAATCAAGCCATCGCCAAGTCTCGCCGGTCTCGCCTTTGCTCAGAAGATGCTGGCCAAAGATGCTGGCCTGAAAAAAGCATTCACAGGCTGAATGCAGCATGCAGCATGTAGGTTCATCTTCGAAATACGCACGATTGACGAGGAATTAAGTCCGGCTACGAGGTATATAACAAGCATGCATGGCCATGGAGCGTCGCCATGCGAAGACGCTCCTTGTTTCTGCGCTTGCCGCCTGCTGCGGGCTTTTGGACTCAGAGTGAGTGGCTTTGAGGCCCTTGCATGTGGCAGGATGGCATGACTCACATCCCTTTTAGGTTCGAGCTGCGCATGGCTTACATGACCAACATTGTAGGCTGGACAGGGCTCGTAGGTGCTTCTTCATGGATCGCAGGCAGATCACACAACCTCTGGCTGGGTGGCAGGATTGCAGCAGGCTCGCTGTGTGCCGTGTATGGCACAAAGATCCAGTGCCTTTACCTATTGATTGCTCCGTGCTTCGTGCTTCTTGCATCTGCTTTGCACCAACTTCGCTTGAGCTTCAGGCGCAAGCAAGGGCTTCGCCACCAGTGCCAGAACGCTCTTGCGGGCAGCCACATTGCCCGGGACGGATGACTTGCCTGGGTACTGCAGTATAAGTTTAGTGTTGATTTGGGGATCCAAGCAGCATTTGCTGCTTTTGCAGAAGGAGCGAGCGAGCAGTCGGTGAAGCTGAGCAAAAGCTGAAGGCTCAACCGCTGCAACAAGTGCTGTTTTGCTCTGCAAGTTCTTGCTCCAGCTTTGGACTCATGCCCGAATACAGCCATCTTGTCGAGGCTTATTACATCAACACGGACTTGGATGATTTTCGCAGGAGTGGTCTTGAACTTACATGCCAGCACTTGGAGCTGGCTCCTCACCTGATCATCGGGAGGGAGCAGGTGCTAACGGTATTGAGGAAGAGTCGTCAAGGAGCAGGTCGTCCTTGGATCGATTTCCAAAAGAGTAGGAGAAAAGAGTACCAAGTTCTCGAGAGAGTGTGAGACCTTCACGCGCGT
>CAJNDS010002153.1:100000-225000 GCA_905221605.1 Symbiodinium natans
TAGGGTTTAGCGTTTTTGGGGTTTAGGTTTTTTAGGGTTTAGGGTTTTCAGGGTTTAGGGTTTTTGAGGGTTTTGGGTTTTTGGTGTTTAGGGTTTTCGGGTTGGGTTGTTTTAGGTTTTAGGGTTTAGGATTTTTCGTGTTGGGGGTTTGTAGGGTTTAGGGTTTTAGTGTTTTTTTTTTTTTTACTTGTTTGGGGTTCTTCGGGTTTCGGCTTTCAGGGTTTAGGGTTTTTAAGGTTTGGGGTTTTAGGGTTTAGGGCTTTTCGGGTTTCTATATAGTTTAGGGTTTTTTGGTTTTATCATTTTTGGGTTTGTTCCTTTTGTTCAGGGTTTGGGGTTTGCAGTGTTTAGGGTTGTCAGGGTTGGCTGGGTTCTCAAGGTTTAGGGTTTTCAGTGTTCAGGGTTTTCAGGGTTTGGGGTTTTATCACGGGTTTTGGGTCTTTTGTCTCGGGTTCAGGGTTGTTAGGGCTTGTTTTCAGGGTTTAGGGTTTTTAGTGTTGGGTATTTTGGCTTTGTGTTTGCTGTTTTGATTTGGCTTTAGGGTTTAATTTAGGGTTTTAGCATTCAGGGTTTATATTTTTGGGGTTTAGGGTGTTTACGGTATGGGGGTTTTGGGGTTTAGGCTTGTAAGGGTTTGAGGTTTTTAGGGTTTAGGGTTTTAGGGTATGTTTTTTTTTGGGGTTGAGGGTTTTGAGGGTTTAGGGTTTTTAGTGTTCAGGTTTTTTTGGGTTCGTCTTTGTGTGTGTGTGTGTGTGTCTTTTTTTTTTTTTTTATCAGGTGGGCTTTATGGGTTTTAGTGTCTATGGTCTGTTTTAGGGTTTGGTGTTTTTGGGGTTTGGGGTTTCGGGGTTGAGGGTTTTTAGGCTGTGGGGGTGTTTACTGTTGGGGTTTTAAGTGCTTTGGGGTTTAGTGTTTCGGGTGTTTAGGGGGACCCATTTTTTTTGGCCCTTTTATTTTTTTTTATTTTTGGCCCCCTTTTTTGGCCCTATTTCATCGTTTTCCTCGCTAAACCCTAATCCCTGGACCCAGCACTACACCCGACAGCGATTAACACCATCGCTTGGACTTACTATGCAAGCCTAAAGAGTTGTGTTGAGCGTGAGCTGCACCTCCAGTGCCGGTGCAGTACCCCGCCTGGGGTGCCCCGCCCCCCTTCTCCGATTCTCCCTGGCCCCCCTGACCTGGCCCCCCCTGGCCCCCCCTGACCCCCCCCCCTGGCCCCCCCTCCTGGCCCCCCCTGCCCCCCCTGACTCCCCCTCACCCCCCTGGCCAAAACCCTGGCCCCCCACCGGCAACCTCCTACCCAACCGATCAAAGGATGGGGGTGGGAAGTGGGAATTTAGGGCGTTAGCCCGAAACCCTAAAGGGAGAAAAGTTGGGTGGATGCCTGCGTAAGCAGGGGGTGGGAAAAATAAAACAACCCGACCTTTCTGGTTGTGGTGGCTCCAACTTCAATAGATGCCGCCGCGACATATGCCGCCCCTTCACACCCCCTGGGTGTGTTGGGGCGCCATCTCCGCATGACATCTACTGCCGCGGCGCGGCGAGACGCCTTAAACCCTCAACCCTCAACCCTAAACCCTAAACCCTAAACCCTAAACCCTGAACCCGAAACCCTAAACCCGAAACCCGAAACCCTAAACCCTAAACCCTAAACCCTAAGCCCTAAACCTTAAACCCTAAACCCTAAACCCTAAACCCTAAACCCTAAACCCTAAACCCTAAACCCTAAACCCTAAACCCTAAAAACCCTAAACCCTAAACCCTAAACCCTAACCCTAAAACCCTAAACCCTACCGCCCCCCCCCCCCCCCCAAAAAAAAAAAAAGAGGCCAAAAACAAAAAAATAAACTGGCCAAAAAAAAGTGCACCCTGTTTAGGGTCTGTTTTTTTTTTTAGGGTTTGGGCTTCAGGGTTTGTGTGTTTTTGGTTTGTTTGCTGTACTTGTTGGGTTTGGTGTTTTTAAGGGTTCAGTTTTGTTTTTCGTGTTTAGGGCTTCTGGGCTTTTGGGTTTTGTTGGGTTTATAGTGTTTGTTTATCTTTTATGGGTTTCGGGGTTTAAAGTTTCGTGTCTTTTTGGGTGTTTAAGTTTTAGGGTTGTTTTCGGGTTGGGGATTTGAGTGTTTGGGCTTTTAAGGTCTGGGAACTTTAGGGTTTAGGGTTCCCTAGTGTTGGGCATTTTAGGGTTTAGGGCCTTAGTGTATAGGGCCTTAGAGGTTTTAGCATTTAGTGTTTTTTGGATTAGGATTTTAGGATTTCAGGGTTTTCGTTTTTAGGGTTTCTAGGGTTTAGGATTTGGTGCTGAGAGGTGTAGGGTCCGGGGCCTTTTGGGTGTTCAGGTGTTTAGGGGTGGTTCCCTTTCTAGGGGTCAGTGTTTAGGATTTTTAGAGGGTTTTGGGTTTTTAGTGTTTAGGGTTTTAGGGTTCGGGGGTTTTAGGGTTTAGTGTTTAGGGTTTTTAGGGTTCACGGCTTTCAGGGTCTGATTTTTTGGTCTAGGGTTTTTGGTGTTTGAGATTTTTCGGCTTTAGGGTGCTAGTGTTTAGGCTTTTCAGAGATTAGGGTTTTCAGTGTTTAGGCTTTTTAGGTTTTAGGGTTTTCAGCGTTTTCAGATTTTTAGGGTTGGTTTTTCTTTCAGTTTCAGTATTGAGTCTTTTTAGGGTTTGTTTTTTGGGGTTTCGGTTGGTTGTTGGTGATTATGGTGTTTTGGGTTTCGGGGGAGTTCGGTTTTTTTTGGGTCCAGTGTTTAGGGGTGTTAGGGTTTGAGGTTATTAGGTTTTTTAGGTTTGGGCTGTTTGGGGTTGAGGGTTGTTTCGGGTTTAGGGTTTTAGTGTTCAGGGTCGTTAAGGTTTGTTTTTGTTGTTAGAGTTGGGCTTTAGGGTTTTTGGCAACCAGGGTTTTAGGGTTTGCGGTTTTTGGTTGGGGCGTTTTGGGGTTGAGTTTTTTTGAGTTTAGGGTTTTTAGTGTTTGCGATTTTTAGTGTTTAGGGTTTAAGTGTTTGGGGTGTTTAGGGTCTGGTGCCCTTTTTTCGGTTTTGGGCTTTCAGGGTTTAGAGCATGTAGAGCTTTTAGGGTTTGCGGGTTTCAGGCTTTAGGGTGTGGGGCTCTGAAGGTTTAGGGTTTTAGCGTTTAAGTTTTTAGGTTCGGGTTTTAGGGGTTTAGGGTTTAGCGTTTTTAGGGTTTAGGGTTTTTAGGGTTTAAGTTTTCAGGGTTTAGGGTTTTCAGGGTTTTGGGTTTTGGTGTTTAGGGTTTTCGGGTTGGGTTGTTGTAGGTTTTAGGGTTTAGGATTTTTCGTGTTGGGGGTTTGTAGGGTTTAGGGTTTTAGTGTTTAGTTTCTTATGGGTTTGGGGTTCTTCGGGTTTCGGCTTTCAGGGTTTAGGGGTTTTAGGGTTTGGGGTTTTAGGGTTTAGGGCTTTTCGGGTTTCTTTAGTTTAGGGTTTTTGCTTTCTTTTTTTAAGTTTGTTTTGTTTTTTCACGGTTTGGGGTTTGCAGTGTTTAGGGTTGTCAGGTTTGCGGCGTTCTCAGGGTTTAGGGTTTTCAGTGTTCAGGGTTTCAGGGTTTTCAGGGTTTGGGATTTTATCATTCAGCGTAGTTCGGGTTCTAGGTCTTTTCTCTCGGGTTCAGGGTTTTAGGCTTTGCGGATTTTAGGGTTTAGGGTTTTTAGTGTTGGGTATTTTGGGTTTGTGTTTGCTGATTTGATTTGGCTTTAGGGTTTAATTTAGGGTTTTAGCATTCGGGGTTTGTGTTTTTGGGGCTTAGGGTTTTAGGGCATGGGGGTTTCGGGGTTTAGGCTGTTGTTTAGTGTTTAGGGTTTTTAGGGGTTTGAGGTTTTAGGGTTTAGGGTTTTAGGGTATGGTTTGTTTGGGGTTGAGGGTTTTGAGGGTTTAGGGTTTTTAGTGTTCAGGGTTTTTTGGGTTCGTCTTTGTGTGTGTGTGTGTGTGTGTGTGTTTGTGTGTGTGGGGTGTGTGTGTGTGTGTGTGTGTCTTTTTTTCGTCAGTTGGGCTTTAGGGCTTTTAGTGTCTATGGGTTTTAAGGTTATTGATTTTTTAGGGTTTGGTGTTTTTAGGGTTCGGGGTTTCGGGGCTGAGGGTTTTTAGGCTGTGGGGGAGTTTACTGTTGGGGTTTTTTGTGCTTTGGGTTTTAGCGTTTCGGGTGTTTAGGGTATGTTTTTTTTTTTTTTTTTTGGGGTTTTTTTTTCCCTTCAGGTTTGGGTTTTCAAGGTGTGGTGTGTGTGTTTTTTTTTTTTTTCTTTTCCTCTCGGGTTTGTTGTTTTAAAGGTTCAGTGTTTTCTATTATTTAGGGTTCTTGCGTTTTTGTTTTTTTGGAGGGTGTGGGGTTTTGAAGGTTTTCGGGTTTTGGGGTTTGGGTTTTTTTTTAGGGTTTGTTTTTTTGGGTTTAGGGGGTTCTAGTGTTTAGGATTTAGGGTTCAGGGCTTTAAGGGTTTAGGGTTTTCAGGGTTTGGGGTTTTTAGTGTTGGGCTTCAGGGTTTGGGTTTTTAGGGTCTAGCGTTTTTAACATTTAGGGTTTTCAGGGTCCAGGGTTTTTAGGGCTTTTGGTTTGTAGTGTTTGGGTTCTTTGGTAGCGTTTAGGGTTTTAGTGTTTAGGGTTTTTAGGGTTCGAGGTTGTTAGGGTTTCGGCTTTCTGGGTTTGGTTCTTTGGGGTTTGGGGTGTCTTATTTTGGGTTTAGGGCTTTAGCGTTTAGGGTTTTAGGGTTTAGGGTTTTTAGGGTTTCGGCTTGCAGAATTTAGTTCGTTTTTGGGTTTGGGGTGTGTGTGTGTGTGTGTGTGTGTGTGTGTGTGTTTTTTTTTTCTTTTTGAGGTTTAGGGTTTTCGGTGTTTAAGGTTATCATTCGGGTTTATTTTTGTTTTTTTCAGGGTTTAGGGTTTTTCAGTGTTTAGGGTTTTCAAGTCAGCGTTTGGGGGTTTTGAAGTTTTAGGGTAATCAGGGTTTTAGGTGTTAGGGTTCAGGGTTTTTAGGGTTTAGGCTTTTTCGTGTTGGTTTTTTTTGTTTGTTTGGCTCTAGGGTTTTCAGTGCTTAGGTTTTCTTTCGGGTTTGGGTGTTTCTGAGTTTAGGGTTTTCCGGCTTTGGGGGTTTCAGGGTTTAGGGTTGTTTAGTGTTTAGGGTTTAGGGTTTGTAGTGTTTGGGGTTTGTGGGGTTTACGGTTTTAGTGTTTAGTTTTATTATATTTTTTAATGGGTTTGGGTTTTTGGGTTTGGGGGTTTCAGGGTTAGGGTTTTGAGTGTTTAGGGTTTTAGGGTTTGTTTTTTTTGGGTTTAGGGTTGCTAGGGTTGTGTGTGGGTTGCAAACAAGGAGCCACCCTCGTGCTTTTACGAGTGTGTATGTGTGTGTTTAGCCGCTCAGCCTCTTCCGGCTCGCCATGCCATAGTACACAAGGTGTGCCAGCAACAGCCTGCAAATCTGCCGAGGCTACCGAGATCATGCGGCCATTGGTTTTCTCCATCATTCAAGAATCCGAGGTGGTTGGGGTGCTGGATATGCTGCTGCATGAAAGCGTCGAACCTGTTTTGAGCCTTACCAGTACTGACGCTCGGCCAGGAGTTTTCGAAGATGATCGACACCAAGAAAGAGGAGAACGATGAACCGGTTGCCAATCATTTGCCAAGATCACAAATAGCAGTAGCAGTAGCAAGCAGCTTTGCGAGTGCAGGACATCGTAGTTGCCTTCATGGAGCAGTGCCGAGAGGGTGTGAGAGATGCCCGTGGCCCACAACTTTTGTTATTTGTGATTTCGAGATTCTCGAATCATTGCTGTGCCTTGTCAGTCGAACACAGATGAACGCTGTTTTGTTTCGGCTTTTCCTTCGTTTTCGCGATCCTTCACCTCGCGTTGAATCAGCCGTTGTGCCATGTGTGATCATTTGGACGGACTGGTAGGGCATGATGGTCAGCCTTTTGGCACCAGCACGAAAGGAGTCATAATCGCCGAAGAGACGAGGCAAAAACAAGCACGCAGTCGAACTACAAAGCATACACAGGGCTTGGCCCAATCTAAGTTATGATGCGCTGTGACGAAAGTGATGTAGCGAACCCTAGTGCCGATGACCTGCTTTAGCCACAGAAGTCCCCTCTAGGGCGGGCAAGGTGGACCAACACCATTTTAACACTACCTTGTCCTCTTGTCGGGGGTGAACTCTGCAGTGGTGACAGAACAAGTCAGCTTTGCGGCATGTGAGGCCCCGGGCCGAGATGTCCATCGAGACTTGCTTGGGCCCTGAGGGAAGCAGGGATCAGTCCAACACACGGACGTGGATGTGTTTTGTTTTGCCCATGACGAAGGAATGGAATTGCGGCCCCACCTTTAGAGTTGCGGATGCGTGAGATCGAGGCACCAACCGTCCAGCAATGTGCAGCTAGTCGCTTCACACGGGAGCCGTTGGCCAGGAAACCTCAGTCCGCGTTTTCGAAACCCTGGCAAAACGCGCCGAACTGCTGGTGGGCTGTGTGATCGAGTAAGAAATGTCAGTCGGTGTTTAATCCTCTCGCTCGTGTCAACTGCTTTTTGCGTCGAGGTGGACTCATTGACCAAGTCACCACCGGAATTTTGGAAGGTTCCTCTCATTTGGTTACGGAGTGCTGCTTTTTCTCGTGGCCTTCTTCGTGACCCCCCTCATGTCTCTTCAAGGCCTCAGCTTGTAGTGGCAGGTGTGGACAACCTTTTATCCAGCACTTGCCGACTTCTCGGAGTCACGAGCTAAAAACTGTGCGATGTTGTGCTTTTGAGTCTGTTTGCAACTGTGTGTTCGGTTGCCTCAGTCCGTCGTGGTTTTTTGTAGTGTGGCAATGCGTCAGGTCCAGCCCGATCTTCGAGAGCGCTCTGTATTTTTTCAAGAGGCTCCGAGTCGCACTTCGGAGCATATGCCTGTCCCTCGACGGCAAGCCATGCCAGCCATGCCAGCCATGCCCTGCGAAGGCTTGGTGAACTCATGCGCGAGCAAGATGCACAATTGCAGGGGTCTCAGGGCGGTCCAGATTTCGAGGTTTCAACTCCAAAGTACGGAAGAAGTAGAGGATCTTGCATCCTAGGGCAGCGTCATGTAGCATCTCACGGTAGAGATATCACGAAAGCTAGCCCCCGAGGAGCTAGCGGAGTATCTTACTTAAGCGAAGCTTACAACCTGAAGGGTATATAGGGTCCCCGGAGGCTCCGCCACGAAACCCAGCAAACCCGGTCGGTTTCCAAGCGGCGACCACAGGTTTTGGGGAAACGGGCTGGCGTTCATTTCTTTCGTATATGGGTGCAAATGAACGCCGTTTTCTGTGGATCCCAGGCCCTCGAAAACCTTTCCAAGTCTTAAGAAAAGACTCAGAAGCCCTGATGTTGATGTGAGTCTGGCGTCCCTCAAAGCTGGATTGGACAGACTTTCATGATGCTCTCGCATTGCGTACTTGTGCTATGTTGGGTGCCCGACCTGGGAACTCCCAACAGGCTCCGCGCGGGAAAAAGGTGACGGCTTCATGCCTTGGCGTAGCCTTGTCCTGATGCGTAGTGGATGCCCTGTTGACAGAAACCCTTCCGTGGGGGTACCTTAACTAGCTTTCGTCCCAGGCCCTCACCCTCAAGTCTAGAGATGAAGCGTCGAGCGGCTTTTGTATTGCATCTAGGGTACATGTACATGCCTGCCTTCCAAGGACCCAGCAGATGATGACAGAGGTAGCTCTGGCTTCGCTGGCCAAGGCAGGTGAACATCTGGCATCATTGTAAATCCTTTAAGAATGTTTCAAGTGCTAGAGAGCTCGTGCTTTAAATATTCAAGGAAGTCTCAAACTTCCATTTCTGCTGAGTTTATGCAACAGAAATAGAAGTTTAATAACTTAACGTTTCACACCCTTATAGCAACCTAAAGTTGTTACTCGCCAACCCGGGAAACGAATGCAAAGCTGTTATCAATGGTTTTAAAGCTAGCTCCTTCGAGCTCCTTTTGTTTCTTCAAAGCGAAGCTTAGCGTTGATGCCTCATATTCGTGTCATGTTTTGGCGATTTGGGTCCGAAAGGTCGAAAAGTGTAGACTCGCGTTTACATGTCTTCAGCAAGTCAAACTCGGTTTGTACCTTCGAAAGCATTAACACTTTGACGTTCCCGGGCTTTGAGCTGTTTTGAAGCTTGAAGTTCTAAGTACTACAGGCAGCTCTTTCCAAAGGTCTTGATCCACCTTGGAGGAGATAGACAGCTATCACAGGTAATGATGCAAAAGAAGCCATTCTTCTTTGTCGGTGGATGGAATTCAAAGCGATGTGAGGTAGGGTCTCTATTATGTTTTGGTGAGGGTACGTCGGGTTCCTGGGAAATATTGGTGAGTGGTAATGTTGGGTGTTCTCACACTGTCGGGGACAAGAGCTTATCATCATTTTCCAGGTTCTTTGCCCAAGCTTGGTGCCCTTTCTGCAGCGCCGCTAGCTACGCGTTGTGCAGATGAGCACGCGTCGTGACAGGAACTAGCACGATCTCCTGAGAAGCGAGAGCTCTTGTGCGAAGTGATTTACTGCTTTGTCCAGGAGGACCCTCTGCAGTCGCGACTTTTGTGGTCAAGTTGGCTAAGCTTCCTAGCATATCCACACGGAGCGTGCTTCAGGACACGCTGAATCATATCCTGACATTGCGTGCGCTGAAAGAGAAGGCCGAGAACATGACTTCTGGTCACCTGAAGGCTGTTGTGTCGAATCGCGCCTAGGTTGGCGACGACATGGCAGTGTATGTGCCCTGTTCGCTTCTGAGACCAAGCACCATCAAGCATGTTGTGGTGAAGGTGCATCGCTCATGTCATGGCACTGGGTTCTCGTTGGCGCCCCTCTATTCACACCCTCGAAGAATCCATAGCCGAAGCCCACGAACCTTTGGGGCGATAGGCGAGGCAGGGCGATGTTTTTAGGAACCCCGAAGAACCCAGAAGATGGCCTGATAGCCAGACGGTCCATCGATCCCCTGGACCTGTTGCCATACGCGGTAGCCGTCTATGGTAGACGTCGAAGGACCATATATATATGTATCTGTATATATTGCCCAACCCTGGGAATGCTTAACATAAGTTTTGAGGCATAGGGCCATAAAACCGAGAAGATACATACTGCAATGGGCCTGCTTGCGATTTTCGTAAGGCATCTTATATGTTAAGCATTCCAAGGGCTTAAGGGTCGGGAAGGGTTCATGTCAGAGTTGCACATATTAAGCCTCGGGCCTTTGAAAGGTTCCTTAAAGCTCTAGCCATTGCCGAGTTTAGGTTCGGTGGGGATTTGGAGAACATAGAAACATCATCCGATCATTCTTGTGAAGGGTCGGGATGCATCTCGATGCAAAGTGACATGTAGCGAGCGAGTGCCGAGAACTGTGATCAGGAATGTACATATATATACATATGCCCCGCAGCCGCGCGAGGCTCGGGAGCAGTACCAGAGATTTTTGCTCTTTCCTTTCCTTATCCAATGTCGGCCGGTGCTGCCCGAGAGGAGGTCGCATTCGCCTGGGGTGTCATCCGCGTCTGGAGCTTGACTGAGGGGCAGCCGGCGCACATCATCTTTGACCGTCGATTCGAGGGCGCGCGGCACTCTTTGATATCGCTGTATGCTTACTGCTCTCATCTTGAGCGGCGGGTGTTAAAGCCTCTCCTTGACATGTTAACGGGCATGCACCTGGACGAGGACATGCCCATCGATACTGGCGTTTACCACAGGGGAACTTGTGGCTTCGCAGATTGGCGAACCGTTGACTCTAAGGCCCATGCAGTCTTACTTGAGGCGCTGTACGACTTGCAGATCGTGCTTCGTGGTCAAGGACCAGCTTCGGATGGCCTACGATGTCTGCTATGCCAGGTGGAGGACCTGGTTTTTGCGGATCTTCGGCATGTCTTTTGTGTCGTTTCTCGTAATCCCACGTGAGCCTGGGCCCCCCTTCCTCCTCTCTGCCAACATGTACAGGCCGCTGCCTAGGTTTTTCGGCTCAGGATGGCCGAAGTTTTGTGGACTCGGCTTAGGGATCTAGGGCTGTATGCCCTTGCGCCCACGCTGTTTGAGCATGGCGTGCGCAGTCTTGAGGACATCTTGCCCAATGCGGCAGTGTTGGTGGCATCAGGCGTGTCTGCTGCCCACTTGGTGGCAATTTTACGTGGGAGGCACGAATTGCCTCCCGTCTTGGAGGCTTTTAGGGCTGACCACCCGGTGGTTTTGCCCCGTGCTCGAGCTTCTTGGGCGGCTGCGCTTGAGGCCGCTCTTCCAATCAATCGCGAGAGGGCTCTGGCCGCGCTGAGGGCAGACGTTCTTGCTGCCACATCGCGTCCAGCTGTAGAGAGTCGTCTACGGGCGTGGTATGAATTGTGCAGAGCTTGGGAGGTCCCACCTTTCCCCGTCACCGCTCACACGGTGCAATGCGTCGGGGCCTCCCTCAAAGCAGGCCACTACCACAGCTGTTCGCAGTATTTCTCTGCAGCCATCGCTCACCAGTTGCGCACCCTTAAGCAGCCCATAGGAGAGGAGGTCCGTTGGGCCATCAGGGATGCGATTCGTTCAGTGAAACGTGGCCTGGGCCCGGCCTCGCTGAAGGACTCCTTTGATGTGAGGATCTTGGGAGGCTTGGTCAGCCCTGACATGGACCTCGAGCCTTTTTCATGGGAATGCATTCAGGCCGCCACCGACATCGTGTTAGTTGCATGTTGGTTCATGCTCCGCGAGATTGAGCTCAGTGCTGCGAAGGCTCGTCACTTGTACCTAGAGGGCAGAGATCGGGTCAACTTGTTGCTGCCTGTTTCCAAGACAGATGTCCAGGGGCAGCTCACAGTCAGAACGTATCGCTGCATATGTCGGGCCCAGAATGAGTCGTTGTGTCCGTACCATGCAGCCAAAAGGCACCTGGACAGGCTCGACATCCTCAAGGATCAGGGCGGTGTGTCTCCTTTCTTACTGCCGGGGCAGGGCACGGATCCGGTGTCTAAGGCCACGGTAGTCAGGATGGTGGAGCGAGTCCTCCACGCAGCAGGGGTACCTCTCACCAGGCCCGACGCTGCTGGACATGAGATTGCCCGTTTTCGTGGGCATGTGTTGCGCGTGTCGGGCACGCAGTTCCTTGCCTCGCTGGGCATTGGGATCCCGTTGCTTCAGCTCCAAGGTCGTTGGACCAGTCGAGCGATTGAACGATATGCTCAGCTCGCTCCGCTTCTCAGGTTGCCTGATAGCGTGCTGGCAGCGTGCTCTATGGTGCCTGGGCCTGAACAGCAGGCGTGTTCCACTTCAGGTGAGGGTGGTCTCGTTGTTGTCGATTCACCCCTCTCTGAAGAAGGTGAGGGGCCCTCGCGCGCGAGCGAGAGGCCGGCCAAGCGCCGTGCGAGGCGCAGCCGTACCCCCAGTCGGGCTACAGAAGAGTTTTCAACTGGTGTTGCCCCGTGGGCGGATGAGGTCCAGGACATGCGGGATCAGCTAGCAGTGCTGAGGGCAGCCATTTCGGAGCCGCCAGTCACCTACGTGGTGCAACCACGCAGAGGCGTGGTACATGAAGTAGCAGTCAACGAAGCTCACAATGAAGTGGGCCTGTGGCGCACGTCGTGCGGTTGGGCATATGGATGGAGTTCATTCTATCGGGTGACTGCCCAGGGAGTCGGCAGCGGATTGCGCCGCTGCAAACGTTGCTTCAGCGCTGAGGCCCTCGTGGTGGCATCGTCGTCGGACAGTTCCAGCTCAAGCAGCAGCTCCGAGTCCTCTGCGTCCTCCTGAGCTGGGATGGGCGTTTGCTTAAGTTGTGACCTAGTTTTGTTTGCCGCATGTTTAGGCCTACGGCTCACCATTGCACGCCTGCGTGTGGCCACGAAACAGGCGTTGATCAGCGCTCGCATTTGGGGCTTCTGTGCTTAGTGTAGCTCTTGGGCCATGTCCTTGCAGGAGGCACGGCGTGCGTCTGCATCCTCCGACCTCGCAGAGTCTGAGTCGTCGGAGGGCGAATCTGGAGGCACTGAGGGCTTGCAGTCCATGGACTGATGCCGATGGGGGGGCTTTTTGTGACACTGTTCCCACGCGCGAGTGGGCTTGTGTCCTCTTGCTTCTTTGCTCCGAGGCGCGAGCCTCCGAGATTGAAGGTCGTTAAAGGTGTGTGAGCCTGCAGGTGCCACATCCCATCTATGTTTTTGTACTCATTCGGCCAGGTTGGGCTTAGCTCGTCCGGCCCCTGACGATCACACATGGCCTGGAGCCAAAAGAGCATTTGCTGCTAAAGCCAGCTGTGCGTGTGCTGAGTGCACGTGTCTCCACTGGCGTGTGCACTACTTACATGTGCAAGTGAGTGCTCGCGAGCTATGGCAGCGCGCGTTTAAGCAACTTATTCACATTGCAGAGTTCGGTTCGAGCTGTCGCCTTGGTGTGTTTAGGTGGAAGTCATGGCAGGAGCTGCGCCGGACACATTGGCCAGCTTGGGAGCCAGAGCCGGGGCGTCTGACTTGCTTATGCGCTACCTCACAGATCGAGGCATCACAAGCATTGGGGCCATGTCGTTGCTGGCTCCTGACGTGGACACCCTAGTGAAGGCGCTGGTGGACCCCTTGCAGGTTGGCTTTCAGGGAGCCAACGAGATTTTTCGGCTCACAGCAGAGGAGTTGCCCATTGGCAAGGCCATCTTGCTTTACTTGAGGGAACTCTGCATTGAGTCCAGGCAGAGGGACGCCCAGGCTATGGCCGCCGTGGCACCCCCTGTAGGTGGGCTGTTGTCTCAGACAGCTGCGGTTGCCTCACCTCCCAAGGTGCCTACTGAGCTGGCGCCAGGTGAATGGCAACGAATGATAGGGCACTACAATGGCCAGAAGGTCGATGCCCGCGAGAGGGTCTTCCCAGAATCCATGTTGCTTGGGGCCGACGCCGTCATAGCTCGCTGCAAGTTCGAGCATGAAGTGTCAAAACAGTACTCACCACTCCCCCTCACCGCCATAATGCAGGCCAGGAGTTTTGCAGCCACAGGCGAGCTCAACCCGTTGGCGAAGCGTAAGAAGGAGGCCACCATGAAGCTTACCGCGAATGGGGAGCTGCAGTCTGAGCAGAAGGACTCAGAGTGGGAGGCGAGGTCATTGCTGTCGGTGCTTGATGGCCTGACCTCGTTGAAGTGGCTCTTCATCCTGGTGCAGATTGGCGATGAGCGTGATGTCATTGAGTACTTTGACACCCTTGAAAAGAAGGCTCGCATCGCGCACAACAGGCTGGAACAGTTCAAGGTCTACTACGAGACTGTTGCGTGGCGCTTGGCTCAGAAGATGCGTGGGAATGTCACTTTCGCCCAGGCAGCCAAGGAGGTCCTACAGGATGCTCTCTTGTGGCAGGATACCATGGCACGGGACATTCCCAAACGCCCCTCCAAGCGCTCACTTGAGGGCCAGAATGAGGAAGGGGTGGCAAGGAAGCCACGTCAGCCTGATGTGCCGCCCCCGCCGAAAGGGCCTGGGCAGCAGGGGGGCAGAAGCGGTGGTCGTGGTGGAGGCAAAGGCGACCGCGGCAATCCCAAACAGCCGCGCTGGCATGAGGATTCGTGGTCCGATGCAGCGTGGTCCGGATCCACGTGGTATACGAATCGCTCTTGGCGCCGACCAGCTGAGAAGGAGAAAGAGCTGGCGGCGTCGGCCAGGCCGGCCAAGGAGTGAGAAACCGCGGGAACCTCTCGCCAGCGTTGGAGCGAGGGGGGACCTGACGCAGTGGATGAGCCAACGCATACGAAGGCACCAGCCGTGCCGGCTGGAGTAGCTGAAACTACCAGCCCTCCACCTCAAGCCAAAGCTTTGAAAGGGTCGGTGGCCAAGGGTTCCACGCCTGGGGCGTCGCTGCGTCCCAAGGTGGCTGCTGCGCCGCCTCAGCGCAGGCAGCTGAGAGCCACGCTGCCGAAACCGGAAGTCATTCTGCTCAGTTTCTTCGATGGTATTGGGGTAGCGGCGGCAGCATTGGGTGACCATGCTACAGTCGCTTTAACCATGGCGTGATGAGGGCGCCGTGCGGATCTCCAGAGATCGTTCTACTGGGACCTTCCGCTGTCGTGGCAACATCAAGGACGAGGACCCTGAATGCGTGGCTAAGGCCATCGACTCCTTGGATCCTGACCGGCGGATGCAGGTCATCATAGCTTCAGGGCCTCCGTGCCCAGACTTCAGCACGATCATCGAGGGCGAGGGCCGCGACGGGTCACACGGGAAGCTGTTCGCATACTTCTGCGATCTGTACCAACAGTTGCGTGTAAAGCTGCGTGATCGTCGTGTGGGCATCTTGGTCGAGAACGTCATCATGGCCTCTAAAGCTGACCAGGACTACTTCTCCAAGCGCCTTGGGGTTGAACCAGTTTTAGTTGATGCGGCAGACTTCGGGGTCGTGAGCAGGCCCAGGGTCTGGTGGACCCTAGTGGACTGGACCCAGTGCACAGGGCTTCGTTGGTCCAAGGTGGGCCGTCTGAAGCGCCTTCATGTCGACTGTCAACGGGACGATCTCACCCAGTACGACATGGATGGGCATTCGTTCAGTGATGAGGTTCAGTCTGGAAGAAAGGTCCTCCCGTGCTATACGACGCCGGCCCCCACAGATGCTGGGAGGCCGGCGCCCAAGTCCTGCAAATCCAAGATCGACTCTGCCACCAGACAGAGGTGGTTAGAATCTGGTAGAGTTTTCGCACCGTGGCACTACAACGAATATGCCCTCCTGCGCTCCTCGAATGGGGCTCTCGTCACAGCTCCCATCACCATCAAGGAGCAGTCTCACCATCTGGCAGCAGGGTGGACTTCGTCTGAGGGATGCAGCTCCCGGGACCGGCATAGGTACCTAGGAAATTCTTGGCACAGGGGTGTAGCCTCCTTCCTCTTCAAGCTGATTTTGACTCATGGCACCGTTGTCGGCGGGCAGTGTGATGTCGCGCCCGTAGCCTTGTCTTCCAGTGTGCCTTCGGCGGAGGGAATCTCGTCCTGTGCACTGCCTTCGGAGCCGAGCGGATCGGCCAGGCAGACTGTGCCGCAGTGGACAAAAGTTCTGTCCGATGCCAGGGCACTGGGGTTGCCCATCACTAGGGAACGCGCCCCTACTTCTTGTGGCATGCCACCGTCGGCCAACATGTGGGAGCATTGGGAACATAGCCAGCACATGTGTCATCACGCTGCACAGCCCCCATCTTTAGAACCCGGGTTGCTAATCACTCTTCGTCGCGCTGCTCAGATGAATCCTCGAGAGCTACGAGACCATCGATCGGTGGTTCTGCAGGGCACTCGATCCATGATCGCTGAGTTGCGTGTGGAGACGGATGCATGGTTTGCTGCTGTGAGACCACACGTGCGCCAAGCATACACACATCCAGATGGTCACCGTTTTGAAGTCCTAGTTTTCCTTCGCTTGCTCCGAGAGTGCGGGTACCCCGACATTGAGGCTCTCGAGCTCGATCTCACTCGAGGCTTCCCCCTACTTGGTCCGGTTGCTCATTCGCCTGGATGGAGGCCTCGTTTGGATGATGCGTACCGGCACCCTATCTCGTTGGAGGCTTTCCGCGGATTGAACTCTGCTTATGTGAAAGAGAAGCTTCGTAAACCTAGAGTGGATCCGGAGTGGCGCGCCATGATGACCGAGGTCGTCACAGAAGTACAGCTGGGGCGCATGGAAGGGCCATTTCAAGCTCCAGAAGATTGGCCTAAGAGCACGGTTGGGGCTGCTTCCTGGGGCGTTGACGTCGCGCCCATCCCCGATGGCCCGTGCTTCGTAGCGCGCTTTCAGCGTGGTGCAGACAGGGTCGGATGGCCGCAGAAAGGTTCGCAGGTGTGAGGACTACAGACGATCCCATCACAACGCCACGATATCAGTGGGGGATAGGCCAGAGTATGATGACGTCGAAGTGTACGTCCAAGCCATACGAGCTCTCGTAGAATTGGGTCTTGTGGTCATGGTGTGGTGTCAGGACCTCGCAGACGCATATAGAGCCTATCCGGTGCGTGAGCCAGGAGATGCGTGCATGCTTTTGGACACCCCCTCTGGGCCCACACTCTGGCGACATCGAGTGTTGCCTTTTGGTAGCACAGCCAGTGTCTGGAGTTTTGGTCGCGTCACCGACGCGCTCACCTGGCTGGTTCGGTGCCTGTTGATCGTGGCGATGCTGCATTATGTTGACGACCTCGGGGGCGTGCACGGTGACGGCGAGGTCGAAGACGCTTTTTCATCCTTCACCGAGTTTTGTGTTTTGCTCGGTTTTCGCCTCAAACCTTCTAAGGCGCAAGCCCCGGCTTCCGAACAGAAGCTCTTGGGCGTCATCATTCGCATCCTCAGATCCGGTATCCAGCTTGCGCCTGACCCCAAACGAGTCCAGAAATTAGTGGCCCAGATAGACGAGATCCTTGCCTCTGGGCGCTTAGATGCCGAAGTAGCATCAAGACTGGCGGGGAAGTTGGCGTTTGTTGCAACCACTGCCTTTGGACGAGCTGGAGCCGCGGCATTGCAGCCACTGTATGCGCGATCCCGGAACCCGAGGGCTGGATCGGACGAACTCAATACGGGTTTGCGCGGGGCCTTAACTGCGCTACGAGTGATTCTCTTGCATCTCAGGCCTCGGTTCATTCCTTTTCATGTACCCCACAGAAGAACCGTTTTGTACACAGATGCTTTCTTTGAGCTTGGGGACAAGGTCTGGAAGCTGTCTGACCAGGACATACCCACACAGTGGTCGCGAGAAGCATGCCTGGCAGCCAGAAATGGTTGGGGGTTTGTCGTCAGGATTGGTGACGAAGTGTTCTTTGGACACGGGAGTGTGTCCCCAACTTTGGTTGAAAAGTTCTGCACCAGACGGGCTTTCATCTACTTCCTCGAGATTTATGCACAACTTGTCGCATTCGTAGTTTTGTGCCATGCCCTACCAGCTGAATGGATCTCTTTCATTGACAATCAGCCGGGCATGGCGGCGCTGCAGAAAGGTTTTGGGCGCGACGAGGTCATAAACTACATGATTACAGCCTTCTGGACTTTGGCTGCGCACAAGTCCTGGTTGCCGGAGTTCCATTGGGTACCATCAGCACTCAATATTGCGGACCCTGTATCCAGAGGGGACCTTTCCATAGCGCAGCAGGGATGGCATCGGTTGGTCTCAGACCTCACACCTTTGGAAGAGGCATGCCGCGACCTCAACCATACTAACTTCGAAGATTTCTGTGAGCGTGTGACTGCGATGAAGTGGGAATGGTCCAAGACGTCCTAGCCCCTCCGTGTATGGGGTGTGGGCGCGGATGGGCGGAGATGATGTGGCGCCGCTACCACACACCTGCTGCACGGGTTCGGTTTGGACGCCTCGACATTACCACTCAATCCGGGAGTACGAAAAGTGGCCAACGATCTATCCACTTCGTGTGTGAGTGAGTAGCATGTCGGGATGCATCTCGATGCAAAGTGACATGTAGCGAGCGAGTGCCGAGAACTGTGATCAGGAATGTACATATATATACATATGCCCCGCAGCCGCGCGAGGCTCGGGAGCAGTACCAGAGATTTTTGCTCTCCCGCCCACACCGCCCATTGTACATTCTTTCTCCCGGCTCGGAAAGGGGTCGACGAACTGATTTCGTACAGCAGGGGTGGAGATGATGTGGCGCCGCTACCACACACCTGCTGCACGGGTTCGGTTTGGACGCCTCGACATTACCACTCAATCCGGGAGTACGAAAAGTGGCCAACGATCTATCCACTTCGTGTGTGAGTGAGTAGCATGTCATGGTCATCAATAGATTTACTCCTATACGCTTTCACAAACCAGGCCCATCTTTTCCACCAACCCTGCACCCCCCACCCCCGCCCCCTCTCACACTTCTTCCAGCACCCCTACCCTCCCGCACCCATCCCTTCCCATCCCTCCCCCCACCCCCGCCCCCCCAGCTCCCGGCGGGCCGTTCCGCGCGGTTCCGGGGCGGCTTCGGGGCGGCTTCCGGGCGGTTCCGGGCGGTTCGGGCGGTTCTGGTTTGCCCGGAAGTACGCGGAAGAGCCCGGGACGTATGTCTTAAGCATTCCTGACCCTTGGCATCCAAACCGTCCAGACCATCTCTTCAAAATACACTGCGGGCTCTTCGGGTGCTTCCGGGCGCCTCCGGGCGCTTCCGGGCGCTTCCGGGCGGTTCTGGGCGGTTCCGGGTGATCCGGAAACGCCCGGAATCGCTGGGACATCGTCAGCTGAGAGCGATGATGATGACGGATGAAAGCAAGTAAAACCATGTCGTGAGTCAGCCGGAGGTGACTGACAACCGCAAACTGCGCAGTTCATGTTCGCGCCAAGCCCCCTAAAAAATCAGAACACGCAAGCCGAAAATTCCCGAGTTAAGCTTGTGTCGTAAGCATTCCCAGGGCTTAGCAATGTATATATATATATATGTGTGTATGTATCTATACACGACCCTATGCATAGGTCCTTCTCGATTTGCTTTGGACCCTATGCGCTGGGAAGACTCCATTTTCGTGTGCCCCTTATACCATCCGGCTACACCAGGCCCCAATGCGGGATAGGGTGCTGTCCGCCTTTGATTGCGCCCCATCCGAATGAAGAAGGACCCTATGTCCTAGCCTACAGACTCTGCTTTTCTGTGACGTCAGGCTTTGTTTTTAGGGTTTGTTGAGGGTTGAAAGCTAAGGGGCATTTCGTTATTGATTTGTTTTTGTTTGCCTTCTTGTGTTTCCCTTTCTTTCCAGAGGCTGAGACCATCTGCCAAGAACAATAAATGACCAAGAGTTCAAACCGTCAAAATGCATGTTCTTCTTGTTCGCTTCGCAGTTTCTCGTTGTGTCGCCTTGTAGGGATTTGTCATCTGCGCCAGAACGGTTGATTCCTTCATCGCAGCTCCGCGCCTGTCCGGGCCTATTCATAGGGTTCTGCCCTAAACCCATGCCCCAGGCGTTTCCTACTCCTACTGCTACTCCTACTCCTACTCCTACTCCTACTCCTACTCCTACTCCTACTCGAAAGCAAGAAAGAACGAAAGCAGGAAACAAGGAAAGAAGGAAAAAGGGAAAGAAGGAAAGAAGGAAATAAGGAAATAATGAAACAAGGAAACCAGGAAATAATGAAATAAGGAAACAAGGAAACAAGGAAATAGGAAAATAAGGAAAGAAGGCAACAAGCAAACAATGAAACAAGGAGATAAAGAAAGTGAAAATCAGAGTATAACAAAAGTCGGTCACCGGGACGCGCACCCGGGCCGCTCGGGTGAGGGCGGAGTCTCCTACCCAGCTAGACTGTAGCGGATCTTGATCAATGCGTGCTTGCAACGCCGATGTATGGGTGCCGAGGCTTATCAAGCTTGGTCAATCTTGATGGCCAAGCCGGTCTTCTGGACGAACATCTTCTGGATCTGTATATATACTATGCCAGGGCCATGGGCATGACATGGGCTTTTCGCATTTAGCCAGTCGCCATGTGTGAATGCTCTATCGCTTTTCAAATTTCAGGCGTTGATGGCAATACAAAGTCCCAAGCCCAGGCAGGTTCAGCTCCTAGCATTGGCGAGCCTGCGAGTTGGCAACGGAGTGTCTGGAAAGGGTGCGGGTGGCCGGACTGGCGATCATTTGCAGCGTGACCGGTTGGTCTTCACAGCATCAGCCGGTGCCGAGCTCAGAAACCCAAGAGAACTTCATGTGAACCAGCTATTATAGCCAGTTCTAGCCTGGATTCAGCCTCTCTTTCCTGAGGTTGTGGCGCTGCTACCGCATTTTTCTGCTCTTGCAAACGATGAGTGGTGGGAGGCAGGAGAGCGTACAAGCAGCTTCCGGGCGGAACATAAGTCGATTGGGCAAGAGCTCAGCGAGGTCCAAGCTCAGTTGCTGCGACTGTCGGCGAAACTTCTAGGCAGGCTGTCCACGGAGCGTGTGGACCCCAGGGGCCGTGCCGGTCTGTGAAAGAGGAGCATGACCGATCAGTGCGCAAGCTGAGCATCAGGGGGTCATGCAGCTGTCCTGGGACCCGAAGATGATGGCAGCGCTAGTCTGCAACTCAGGCAGTTTACCGGCAAAGAGCCGCCGGACTCTGGCTGCCAATGTCTTCTTAGGTGGTGCCAGCAGACTCGAAGATGGAGGGGAGGTACATCCCAAGCCCTAAAAAGCCCCAAACAGCCCTAAACTTGTCAACGTGGAACATTCCGCGCAGTCATTAAAGCAGTCCGAGCTCTGTGTCAGGCGAGTGTGGAAGCCGTCATTGAGGAGATTTTGTCTATAGTCAGTCGGCTTTTCGCTGTGAGCAACTCCAAGAACGTTCTGCAGGCTTGGTTTTCTAGGTTCGCATTGAGTTCGACATAGGACATGGATGTGCAGTTTTCTCTAGAATGTTTCGACAGGTGGGGCTCTCCGCACTTGTGCACGTGCTGCCTGATTATCCCAACTTGCTTCCAGTCTTTGCTGGCACCCAAGACATGCTGAATCTTATAGCTCATGTGTCAAGTATGGCATAGTATGGCAAGGATGGTGCAGTGCTAAATTCACATGTAGAGTGCGGAATGCACGACGCTGGGTATCACTGTGAGTGGCTGTGTGCGCCGTATGCTGTTCGATATCCAAGGTAGCTGTGTTGCTTGGGCAGACACCAGCCCTACGGCAACGGCTTCTGCAGGAGGTCGAGGCGGTGGTGCCCAGACTGGGTTTGACACTTCGAATTTGCATTTTCAAAATGACAACTAAGCGTCAGCCAAGGGCGATGACAAAGCAGGGCACACGTACGTTCATGGCAACTTCACTTGTACCTACGAGGCTGGCTGCGTTCTGTTTCGAGCCTGTAAGCAGGGGACCTGTTTCTATGTGATATGGAAGGAGACGTGCTTGCCAGAGATTTGGCCACATCTGGACATTGCGAAGACGTTGACTATGCAGCTCGAGGCAAGCAGAGTATCTTTCAGCGCAACTGCGATGCGGCAAAATCTGTGAGGCAAGCCCACCCGAGCGTCTCGAGATAGAGCATCTCGAGGCGCTCAGCACCTGTGTCACTTACTTGTAGCGCGCAGTCTACGGATGGCAAAACACATGAAACACTGTCGCAACCGCATCCGCTCGCCGATTTGAAAGCCTTTCCAACCCTGCAGTTGAGACATCAGGCCAACTTGTGGCAAGGGCAAGTCTTGGCCCCTGAGATGATGCCCGGCCCTCCTGACAACTTGATCGCCGAAAGTCAGCCCGATAGACTGTAGCAGTTAGATATGATGTGGCGAGTCAATCTCCCCACGCCTGCAAAATTGACTCCAAACAGCAAGAGGACAGGTTCCCGGGCGGTGCATATTGACAACATAGGGACCGAAGGCTTCTTGCGCTTACGCGGTCGGAAGTGGCATGTATGATTTCGTGCAGATAGACAGATATCTCGTCCCCCCATGACCTACCCAGCTCCTTGGAGTTCACAAAACTTCTCTGTAGTGTTCAGGTGGGTCAACAAGCGACACCGACACTAAACTGGCATGAAAATCTATGAAAATCAATTAGTTAGTGGGCTGCGCCTAAAGGATTGATTCTACCAATCTTTTCCCCCCCTCTCACCCCCATTAAGGGTTGCCTTGCTTGAATTAAGGAGATGGGGGGGGGGCCCCCCTTTCCCCGTCAGGTGGCCCCCTCCCCCCCCCCCCCCTGGAGGCTCCTTATTTCGATGTGTCAATAATCGAACGAGGATATGAATCAGCAATGCTCCGGAAAGATTTTGAAAATGGGTTGCTTGCGCTGTCCGGCGTTTGTCTAGCTTTCGTAGCGCAAATCCAAGTTGTGCTGTCATTGCATACATGCCGGTTTTAGGGTTTTTGTGCCGTGCACGCTTAAGCGACTTATTTGACCATGTTACTCATTCCGGGAGTTTGACCATCCGATTTTGAAACGCCGTTGCGCTTCTTGTATATTTCTCGACGGTGGCCGACGTCTGTTGAGCGCAGCGGGCCGAACGTTGAACAAGAAAGCCTTGCCCGCGGGTAGCCGCATTTGTCTATGTGTGGGGGTGTGCAAAACGCAGCACCTCGCATCGTCTAGAGACTAGACGTTTTGATCTGCACTGCGCCAACAGGCTGCGCATGGACGCATGGTTTCGCCAGTCTAGCTGTCATTTGTTGTCATGTGGGTTTATGTCAGTGCGCAATGTTGCGTGCTGCAGGTGCTGTTGGCCAGCCTGCCTTTCTTCTTCGATGAGGACGAAGCAGATGAATGGCTCCATATCTTCGAGAAGGCACTGCGTGTTTGTCATTGAGTAAGCGACTGGCAGCACAAATGTAACCCTTTCGAGGTGAAGCGATATGTCTTCACGACGTTGGCACGGTGCTTGGTTAACCTGGGGCTGTAAGATGCAGATTTTCGCTTTAAATTCGTGGTTCGTGCTGAGGTGGATCCACAACTGCATCTGCTCAGTACCCAAATCATTCGCAAGTTCTGGGAAGCTGCCTCGGCTCTGCGACACGTTCAAGCTGCGCACATGTCAGCTCCTGGCATCCTGGCACAGCCGTGCATAGGCAAGCGGTGTCGAGTCCATTGCAGCGAAGACCCGGGAGAATTCCTTGGACATGATGGGGGAGGCGAGCAGCCTTCGTGATGTGGTCCTGTGTACTATGTACCCTATGAGTCCATGCGCCCGCCAAGACCCTCAGTATGCTCTATGACGGCTCAGAGCGTGTCGAGGAAGTGACCCGCTAAGATCCGCCAAGTCTCAGTCAGTGTTCGCTGTATCTGTAGTCCGGCACTGCGCAAGCTCGATCACTCCGAGGCTTCGGTCATCGTCTTCCTTCGTGAGATGCGAAGTCGCGATGAGGAGCCATACTTCTTGTGAGCTGAAGGGGCTCAATCAAGACGAAACTTTGCGCCAGCGGCCGCATCCTAAAGCACCCCCCCAAAAAAAAGTCGCGACGAGGATACCCAAGCAGAGGCCTGCATTGCATCCATATCCACACTGGTTCGAAAGGTTGCAAGATTCCTTTTGCAAGTTGCAATATGTCACAATGTCTTGCAGGTGGATCGAATGATCGACCGTTTCGCGGAGTCCCACCCAGACAAGTACCAGGCAACCCGTCCTGTGTTCGCAGCAGCATGCTGCAATTTGCATCATCGTCTCGAGGCGTCCCAACTCCACACAGTGTCCCAGGACTGAGATGGTATTCTAAGACGGTTAGACACCCTCGAAAAACCCATCCTATTGAGCGAGCATCGCAATTAGTTCGCACCCCTAGCTAGTCCCCCCTTGCCAGCATCCAGTTTCACCACAGCGTTTCACCAGGAATGCGGCATGAGCCCATCGAGAAATGCAATTTTTTCGTATGCATCTTGCGATTGCTACTTGCCGACTCATTCCCCACCCACCCGACAAGTAGGGTTGTTAGATTTTATGGACAAGGTGGCATGCATCATGTAACGTGACGCGCTCAGGACATCACCCTGTACAGCTTTCAGGGACACCATTCCAAAAGCGGGCAACTACATCAGAATAAGCAGGCCAGAAAGGCTCAAGCACCGGAATGTTGCCTTCACAAGCAGGCCAGGGAGGCTCAGGCGTGCAACTGTACTGGAGTGGTGCCTTTACAGGCAAGCTATGCAGGCAGGCATAGGCGGGCAACTGTAGGCCAGCGAGCCTCAGGCGGACAATTGGACGATAATGTTAAACAGGCCGAAGAGGCTCAGGCGGGCAACTGTACAGGAATGCTGCTAAGCAGGCCAAAGGAAGCTCAGGCTGGCAACTGTACCGGAATGTTGATTCTGCCGGAATGTTCCCTCAATATAGGCGGGGCGGGCAACTGTACCAAAAAGTTGCCGGTAAAAAACAGGGTGGCCTATTTAACAAGAGTTGGCGGGCCCTGCTGCCAGGTTTGGCTGCACGCGCCAAACCGCAGCCAAATTTCGCGAGGTTAAGGATCGAAGGGCTGCCCGGAATAAAAGTTTCATGCTTTATGGACCCCCCTGGCGGGACCCTCTGACAGGCTTGCATTCGGCTGCACAAGCCTCGTCTCACTGGTCTATCTGACGGGTCTGCAAAGCCATGTTCTTTGGCAGGTTTCATTTACGATTCCAGAAGCACAAAAGCCCGACATCTTTTTGTTATTGGGAAAAGCCAGAGCACGAAACCCCAAGCAAATTTAATGCGAGGGTATGCCTTATCTTCTTCCGACAATTGGACGTGATGCCCCAAATCCTGAACCTTGTGCCCAGATTGGTTCCATCAGACCAAAAACTGTAAATCAGCATGGAAAACAGCATTAGCAAAGCAAGAAAGTGCTCTCTTGCTCGACACCGCAACCTTAAGTCCTTGCAGGGGCTGGGCGGGGATGTTCGACGGAGCGATTCTTTTGTGCTCAGCCGCGGGCTCCGGAGGGTGCCTTGCGGCAGAATGCGTCGTTTTGCCACATCCTTTGCATCTCAGCAAGTTTTTTTGTCTCAGGTGTTTGTGTCAGTTCCTGTTTGTCACATGTGGTGGGTTCACCATCCTCTTGCAAAGGTTGTGCCCGGAAATCCGGGGCTCGTCGGTGGATGAGGTCTGCATGGTCTGAAGTCATCTGCAGCAGTTTTGCGCCGTTGCTGAGCAGCCTTTTATGGCATGTCAACTATGGACATGACTCACTTGACCGGTGTAATCCGAGAGGAGGGCGATCTCCCACGGGCTGACGTTTCCGCTTCTGTTCAGGTGTGAGCAAGTGGCATGCATGCCATTAGGATGCCAGCGACGTGCAGCTGTTAGATTCAGGAGCACTGCTCCGCAGCCTTCCTTCAGGCCTGGCTGAGAAGCACAGACGTCTCTCACATTTACATTCTCTTGTGCCGTCTTTGCCGAGAGAGATCGAGAAGAGTATCAAGGCATCCATGGCAACAAATGCAGGACATCCGCGTCCAGCCTGGCTCCCCAGAATCGGCGCGGCAGAGCGGCGCCTGGGGCTTTTGGCCCTGTCGTGGCCTTCTTGGCCTGCCTCTGTCAAAGAGGCGAGCAAACACAACACGACTCCTGCTGTCATTGCCCTGTATACAGTATAGACTTTAAAAGTCCCAGTGGCACTCCCAGCGTCCCCCCCAGCGGCCCTCCCAGCGCGGAACAAGACAGATGAGCAATGATGCGCACGTCGTTATCATGAAGCCCAAGTCTTGAATCGGACCAAGTTAGACACAGCCTCTGCCAGCCAATGCCCTGGAACGAGAATAATGAAAAGGAGGCAGGGTGCAGGCCAGAGACCCGACAATTCGACAACCAGCACCGGGAAGCAGGATGTTCTCAACACATTGTTTGCATTGTGTGCGTTCATACATGTTCATGCCGTAGTGAAGCAATCCTCACAGTGATGCAAATGTGGACGTACTGTTTCTGTGTAGCTGTAGTGCAGCATCCTGCCAGGTCACCTCCCTCGACGGGCCATGGCATCGGAGACATGTGGTCAACTTACGCAGCAGGTTGCAGCGAGGGTTGGCCTTTTGCCATGCAGTCGTCCGCAGCCACAGAGATCATCATAGTCAAACTCATGCTTAAGTTTGGTATGATGAGTTGCGTCAGAAAGTGGGCTCTTGCATTCATGGCTCCGAAAGTTTTGGAGGCTCAGTTAGCTTAGCAGCTGGGAACAAGGCACATGGCACGTGTGATGCCATGGATCGGTTCCTTGTGCGGCGATCCAAGCCAGATGCCGGTCCAGGCCCCTGCATGACGCTCTGATGAACATGCTACTGGTATGACGGCTTAGCCGATGAGCGTCTGCGTAAGGTCACAATCCAGAGGAGGCACGAGTTGTCCCCCCGAGATCGTCGCTGTGAGTTGACAGTTGCAGTTCCGTCACAGTCTGCCGCGGGTGCACTTGCTTTTCTTACATTGCCTGCTGCGTTTCATCATGTCTCATTGCCTCTTGCATATCATCGAGCTGCATAGTGTGGTATTGCAATTATTTTGGCTTGATCTTCCTGCGGTATCTTGCATGGTCTCAATGTTGCCTGTGTCTCGTCCGGGCTACGGCATCACATGGGATGACACGGATGACAAGAGCAAGCTGCGGCTTCCGATGACACCGCGGTTTCCAGTTTCCCGAATCCCCGGTTTCCGAATCCGCGTTTCCAGTTTCCTGGATCAGCAGGTTTCCCGAATCCTGGATTCCCGAATCCGTTTGGCGAATCAGGCTTTTACAGTTTCCGAATCTGTGCTTTTTTAGTTTCTGCATTCGCCGCTGACCCGACAGCTGCATCAGCAAAGCTGCCCGCCGTGTGCGAGAAGGAGCTACAAAGATTATGTGGACTAAGCCATGCTTGAGGGAGCACGAAGGTGTGGACCAAGCAAAGAGGGAGCACAACTACAATCCAGGACTTTACATGATGATTAGTTCCGAGACTACAGCGATATGTCTCGACGACCACTGCTTTGGCGTCAATAATGATGAGGAGAAGGAGGATAAGGAGCATAAGGAGGACAATGACGAGGACGACGAGGGCAAGGGGCCATCAGTAACAACGCCGGTGTTATGAATTTGTTCGAGGGACACGAGCGAGAGAAACAGGCAAATGACGCTTGGAGTTAATCAAGATTGAACAAGCAGGTTATGATGGTGCATTTTCTAGCGCACAAAAAACTTTCACCTAGGAGCAAAAACCCAGCCAATGGCAGCAGGTTCTTGGATCCTCAGTGCTTCTACAAAAGGGTTCTGGTACCTCCATGTCAGCTCCCTGGTCAAGGCAAAAACACGGCATCGAGGCCTTTCCATATCCTCTTGATGCTCACTGAAACGCCAGCACACGAAACCACATCATGCACCACCCATCACTTCCTAAAGCAATGTCTCGGTCTCAGATTCTCGTCGACAACATGCTAAGCAGAAACACCAAGGTGGACTGTATGCTCGCAAATCATTTCTGAGTTCAGTCGCCAGTCAAGGCACGGGCAACATTCTCCTTCCTCACAAGTTAACCTAACATCATGTGAAATCTTTTCTTAAACTGAGAACCTGCGAACGCCCAGTGCGGCCGGGTGAAAGGGGCTCAAGGCTACGAGGAACATGATGCTCCACTATTGGGCATTTGGTAACGGAAATACAGTCTTGGCGAAGGTTAGCACGAAGAGACAGCGGACGGACGGCACGGAGCTCGATTGAATTTGAATGGACTGAAGCACTGGCTTCGCATCACCTTACGACTCCGGGCATGCAGGCGTCAAAGATGTTCAAGATGTCCAAGATATCAAGGAGGGTGTCAAGACAGAGGCAGAGGGCGATCCCAGCAAGGTCATCTCCTGGAAGCTTAGACAGCGCTGTAAGACGGTTGGAGCACAGTTGGAGCACAAGTCCTTTGCGGATGTTCTTGAGAACTGGCTCATCCCGTAGCCCGAGTGTCTTGTATCATCTTGACATCCCAGGAATGTCAACGGGCTTGCGGTCCAGCTTCGGAACAACTGGTGTCCGAGCTGTGTTCGGTGTGACGATCTCGATCACACCTCTTGGCCTTGGTCAGGAGCATTATCAAGGCTTTCCTGGAGAAGGAGCAGCCAGCCACTTGCATCTCAAGCCGAGTCAGTGCGGAGCGTTTCTGTTACTGTGTACTTGGTGTTTCTTGGAGAAGAAATTTCAAATCATGCAGAATAACCAGTGCCACCGGATGCAAGGACGTAATTTGCCTCCAGGAAGTGCGGCTTCCGGCGGCTGGACCCAAAGGCGCGTGCCGAGTGTGACCAGGACTGTTTAGCATCCATCTAAAAGTCAGCCAGGGTGCAGGCAACAGCAGAGTATCGGCACAAGGCTTTTAGCTTCAGGTGGCATGTTTTGCATACCTTTCGGGCTGAACAAAGCAAGTCGACGGAGGCTGCAAGCGCGGTGACGGGCAGAAGCGCTGCAGGGGCGAGGCACCCGACAATGAAGCGGGGTAGCGGTTGCTCCTCTCGTGCTGTGGACTTGTTTCCTTAGCTTGCCACAAAGTATGATGATTGACATTCAATCCGACGCATCAACATGTTGCAGCGCAGCCTCTCTGCACATTTGACGTCAGACGCAAGGCAAAGCACGAGTCAGCTCAAGAGAAGGCCTCCGTGACCATGCTGAGGGTTGTGCTGTTTGGGACGCATGAGTGGATGTAGTGGACGTAGTGCACGTTGTGCACGCAATGCACGTAATGAAATGGCTGATGTGGATTGCAGGCGGACTGGGATCTTGTTCAGCGGACCATTGTTGCCACCTTCACAAAGACATATAGCTTCCACTGGTCGCTTGCTGACTGGAAATATTCAGGAGCTCGGATGTTGTGCTCCCTTTCTCCCTCTGTATCTCGCTTTGTCTTCACAGACTGTTGCAGACAGGTGGAGTTGCTCCTGGTATAGATATACAGCTCCATCAGACATGCTCCGTTCTGAACGCAGGCACGCTGATGATGATTCGAAGGAGTCTTCGACCCTCCCACATTACGTACACGTGCTCTACGTTTGGCGATCACCCGGCTCATGTCGATCCAGCAGACAGCAAGTGGCATCCGGAGGCTGGAGGATCTGTGTATTTCACACATGTCCTCTCTGTTGTTTTTTCGGTTCAGGGGAGAATCATCTGTGTTTGCGCCTGAGCACTGGCCGCAATGTGCCGCACCATTCCATTGGCTGCACTACATGTTCAAGATGTGCTCAAGGCCAGCTTCTCCACGTTCGAGTTGCTTGCGCTATCGCCTCAGTGCGTGTACTGCGCTAACGTCATTGTTGCAGCAGCACATTGATGTCACTTCAGCCAGCAAACATGGATGAACTGCTGCTTCGCGCAACTTGCCTGTCTGACAAATGTTGACTTCGACTTGAAACGCTGACCGTAGCAGCAAGTGACCCAATGTAATTCTCCGTGTTTGATTCTGATAGCTCTCTATGTGCTGGCCCCGCAACTTGTGGGGGCGGGGGAACACCCCTCCTCCCTCCACCCGTCTGCCACCATCCCCCCACCACCCCCACCTCACCACCCCCCCCACCCCTCCCCGTCGTCCCCCACAAACGATTCCTTAATTTTCAATAGTACATTTTCGCTGGAACTCTATTCCAGATAATTGCGAAAACTACTTGGAAGCCTAATACGAATCCTACAAAAAAGAAAGAGAGTCCTGGAAGAAGACTAAGAATTCTGTTGAACTTAATCGGAGTTTGTTTAGACTTCGTACGAATCCAAGTAAGACTAGAAGGAAGCCTACTAAAGTTACTAGGAGCCCAATGTGACTTAGCAAGAATTTCTAGGAGTCTTATCGATTGAAACTAGTACTACTCCTATTGAATTGGTTTTGGGCTTAGGGGGACAGGCGAGGGTGGTGAGGGGAGGGGTGGGGGGGATGGTGTGGGGCGGGGGCAGGGATGGTGAAGGGGTCGGCTGGCATGGTGAGGGGGGGCAGTCAGAGCTTGAGGCAAAGGTGGTGATGACCCGAGTCTTCACCAATGGGTTACAAATTGTATGTGGCGATGTCTGACACAGCACGATGCAGTCATGAATCCAGAGGTAGAGTCGTGACAGGCTTTGGGGCCTTCTTTAAGATGTGGTGATTGTACCTTGCGGACTTTGCGGTCAAATGGGGGACTTCCATGTGCCAAGTGCTCAAAGCGCCTGTCGGCCAGTGGCCTCGGCAATTTTTCGCAAGACGTTCGACGGTGACAGACATGCCTGTAGCGAGAAACACACTGCAGCCGAGGACATATTCCCCTAACAACGGCAGTGACCAGGAATCCTTCGCGAGAAGAGCCGCCTGGGACAAAGCGTTGAAGCAGGTGGCGTTAGTTGCTTCTGTTCAGTTCTTCTTGAGCACATGTCGGCGCTCGTATGCGATTACAGACTGCCCTTCGGTTTGCCATATGCACAAGCCGGTGGGAGGCATGACAATCGATGGCAGGCTGTTGTGCAACGAACTCGGCCTCTGGTTTGGATCGGTGATCTGAACGTCGCGGCGGAGCGTTTTGACTCTTGTCTATAACGTGGTATGCGAATGCATGACGTTAACCGTGTGCCACCGTTGACTATTTTCCCTTTTCAGCACGCGTGCATGAGTTTTAACACGAACAAGGACGTCACGCATCCCGAATGGTTCGCCCAGCAGTGCTACCAGGACCATGGTGGAAGTTGCCGGCTGTTTGTTAGTTTGAGTTGTTTCATGGAGGTGTTCTTTTTATTTTGTTTGTTTTTGGTCTTGTTTTTATTTGTGAGGTTGCTTTGTTCTTTTTCTTGCGCTCGTTCGTTTCTTAGTGTCCTTCATCACCATCGGCTTTTGACTTTTTTTGTTGGTTGTTCTTGCTTGTTTTTTGCTTGTTGCCTCTTGTGTTTAATATCTGTTTTATGCGTTTTGATTTTGCCATGTTTAGTTCTGTGCTTTTTAATAGATACATAATTGATGAAGAAACAATACACGCACACACACGCATATAAATATAAATATAAATACAAATATAAGTATAAATATAGATATAAATAGAAATATATAAATATAAACATAAATATAAATATAGATATAAATACAACATATAAATATAAATATAAATATGAATATAAATATAAATATAAATATATATATATATATATATTTATATTTACATGTATATTTATGAAGCAAAGAGTAGTAGCATCTCTGATAGAAATATAGCATATAGACACAACTCATAAAGATCAAGCTAGAAATCAAGTACATTAAAACGACAAGAGTAAATACCGTGCCATGAGCACAGTCCTTCATTGCCGTACGACGGTATGAGCCCTTTCCAGAACCATCATGTGAGCATTGTAGTGTTTGCAAATTTGCAGATGGGGGTACCCTTCCCTTTTCTGAGCCGTGCAGAGCTTGCGTAAACCATGTGAACCGCATCGTGCGAGCATCGTGCTTCAAATGGGGGCGGGGGGCGGCTGCGCACCCCCAACCTCGGCTCTTTAAACTGTGCAAAGCTCGCTTGACAGAACATCGCGCCATCAGTAGACAGGCCTTCGAAGGCATGTGAGTCCTTTCCAAACCCATCGTGCGAACATTGTCTCTGAAAATGGGGTGGATGCCCCCTCCCAACGTCCCCGCTCACTTAGGCCGTGCAGTGCTTGCTTGTTAGTAGTGGTCGTACTACGACTGCTTGCTTCTGCTTTGGTGTTTATCAATACTTTTCTGGATGTCGGGTGCCACAACTTTTTGATGTTTATAAGTTTTTCGGTACTTCACCATGCAAAGGGGTTAGACAACGGTTCATTTGCAGACCGATACCTGAGTTCCACTGTACCTGTTCAGTGTAAACGCGGTGGCCGCACTGTTCCACAGAGCTGAAAGGGTCTGTTCGAGGATGTAGCTCAGGAGTGAAGGCTTTTTGGATGTCCAGTGCAGGTCTAAATTCATATGATAGTACAGAAGATCAAGAAGCACGAAGAACGCCTAAATGAAATTCGCACCGGTGTTTCATTGCTTCAGGGTGATCCAGAAGACATGCGTGGCCAGCCTGGTTTTACTGAAGGCCCGGTGTTGTTCTGCGTGAAAGCTTGTTTATCAAGGAACGATCATACAATTTGGTTTGCTACACGTGTGGCTACCATCTGGTGTCTCAAGAGCAATGAGGTGAGCGCCAGCGATTCAAAGATCTCCTTGTCTCTGGTCGATTGGTGGATGCTTACAGGCATACCGATCGACCCTGCTAGTCCCAGCACGCGTAGCTCTGAGACGCAGGCGATTGCACCCCACCGAGGATGTCCCGCCAGCGTCCTTTGCTGAGCTGGCTGGTCTTTTGGCACGTGCGTCTGCACGATCTCTGACAGCTTGAATCTAAGGGCGGGGCCCTATTACACTTGGCGAGGGCATCCTCCTGTCCATCAGGTTTCGGGCATACATACATGTTACATCATGCTACCATGTAGGTGTAGGTGGCATGTGTTTGAGATGCATGTTCACTTGACTGGCAGGCTGTGGCGAAATACCACGGGAAGGGTTCCTTGGCCAGCAAGAATGCTATACAGGCTTGACAGCATACCATGAAGGTTCTTTCAAGAGTTAGATCGACTCAGCACTTTGCTGCTTCACGTGAAAGCCGGCAGGAATGCGAATTGACTATGCGCTAGTGGCAGAGGACAGCTGGAGTTGGTCAAGACAGAGTTCAGAGACCGATGGTCTGCTCTCTGCGTCAACGTCTCTCAGTCATCCCTCCTTCTCTGTATCTGCGTCTTTTGCCAGTCCAGTGAGTCCAATGTTCGTCGGCCGACAAACTGCAACGCAGCCGCAATGTTGCCAGGAAATGGTGCTTCGCTTGGAGGCGTGCGACATTTTAGGTCACGGAGCTGACAGGAATGGCTTCCTTGGAAGCTGGGATGCATGGACACAAGTTGGCCAGGTGGTGCATTGCGATGGCACGCTCCGGAAGCTATGTTTCATGTCGCACACAAGAATGCCTTGGAGCACAGTCCTCGTCTCTGCAGCTTTTCTAACGGTCGAGCTTTCGGTATCCGCCATGGAACGCTCCGAACGCTCCGAGGAGTTGCGACTATTTCAGGCCTTGGGACTTGAGATTCCTAGCTGGCGCCGGCGCCTGATGGGTGCCCTGCTGGAAGGACCTGATGGCACGCAACAGAGACTCTGTGCAGGCACGCGGAACCGCACCACTCAGGCGAAGGCGCTTCCCGAGCCGGTCGACGCTTATGGGGGTGCTTCAGGTACATCCGATAGAGCTGCCCTTGCGAAACGTCAAGAAGCCCAGAGGTGGCTGGCCGCTTCAGTGAATATGCCAGGGGTGGGACTTTGAGTCACGAGACACTGGCCTTCGAACTGGCGCAATCATACACGCACACCTCTCGTTGCGTGGCGCTGGCTGCTTTAAATTGCTGGGCTTCTGATCTCTGCATTTGCCCGACAGCCAACCTCTGAACCAAGTTTGGTTTGGCCTCGGACATTCTCGCAAGTTCTACCTCAAAATAGGCCATTGAGATTTGGATGATGCCTGTTTTGCAGGTTTATGATGTGTCCAGGTAATATGTGAATCACATTGAATCGTATATCATTGGCCTTTTTTGGGAGGCGGGTTCGACATCATCATTTGTTGTGAAAACTGTCTTTCCCAGTTCAGAGTTGCGGCGCGCGCAAAGCTCATTTCACTGCGAAGCGCACCGTTTTGCAAAGTCTTGTATAGTTTCCTGCTCGGTTGTGTGACTGTGCGCTGCCTGTGCGATCCGACTGCGCTGCAGACAGCTGCAACACAAAATGCCCTATGCACGCCCGCCGCTAGCCGCTAGCTGCCCTCCTGTGGCTGCATCTCAGGAAGCGATCACTGCCCGCTTCGTCTTAGTTTGCGGCGAGACACATCAGCTGCAGCTGCATGCGAACCAGAACCGCATGTCGTCACTGCAACTCGACTGCGAGTTGGCCCCAAAGGACCAAGGAGCAATTCCCCTTTGACTTGTGCTTACAGGGCTGTGAGCTGTGGGAACTGCCCTTGGACACAATGTTGCTTCTTTCAGGTGGACTCCGAATCACAGGAGCCGGTGACTGTTCTGGATTGACCCGCTAGTGCAGAATGGTGCGAGGCTGGTGAAGACGATCGAAAACGAGAGTGCTGGGACAACATATCTTGATGCACTGCTTGGAACCTTGCTGAGATTGTCTTTGTGTGCAGTGCGACGCAGTACACCCAGAGGTTCTGATGAAGCCATGGAGACCCGGCTGCGGCCAGGCCGGCGAAGTTTTAGTGAACAGGCGTACTTGGATGCTCTCTTTTTGGGGTCTACTTTGGTCTGCTTGAATCTTGGCAGGCAGGCGGCCAGCTCAGTACTTGCAGAAACCACGGATACTGCTGCTCGGCAGAGACCTGATGCTGATGTCGAGTGAGAACACAGGGCAGAGTGGGAGAGATGTTGCGTAGCGGGTCTTCCCCATGGCCTCTGGCACACTGCAAAGTCCTGTGCGACAGCAGCCCCAAGTATGCAGAATGCAGAGGTCGCCCTCTGCGGTCTGCAGCCGGTGCTGCCGGGGCTTTAGCATCAAAACACCCTTTCGACCCGGCTTTCATTTTCTCACTGCTTCTTGAACCTCTTCGTGGCGGAGAACGACTGAGGACGGGCCACACAGTTCTCGTGGCAAAAGCTGCGGTGGGTCGTGCAGCACCTAGAGCAAAGACGCAGCAGATCCGGGAGTAAACGCTGGTGTGAGTCCATAGTTTGGTGAGTACTGGGCATGCAGCGGGCTTCTTCTTGGTAACAGGTCTTTGCCAACTCCCAGAGCCGGCAATGCATGACGCTCAGTTGGAGGGTAGCTCATGTAGACACACCACTGTCTGCCAATTTGCCTGAACGTTTCTTGGAGGCTTGATCTTTGGAGAACAGCCCGAAGAGTGCAGGCACCCTGCAGCTCTGATAGATTCTGATAGCATGACATGTGGTCTTCGGAGGGGGTTGTCAGAGGTCCGCTTGGAGCAAGAGCTCGCCACCACTGCCCGAGCCTGAAAGCCTTTGCTGTGTTTGACAAATCGACAGCAGAAAAAGCAGAAGCAGCAGAAGCAGGGGGAGTGGTCACACCATGTTCATAGCGTGGCCGAAACATCGGTATGTTTTTTCATCTTTTGCCTGATGACCTTGTCGCCAAGATTCGTCGATTTCTCGGTTTTCGTGACGGAAAACTCTGCTTTTCCGCATTTTGCCCTTCGCTGTATGGGGGGGTGAGGGGGTGGGGCTTGGAGCAGAATCGTCAATGTTAACGCTCTTCAATGGCGCATATGATTTGCTTTCTGGTACGGTTTTCATCTTCTGCTTTCAATGGTGATTGATTTTTTCTTGCTGGTTTGGGGTGGGGGGTGCGGGGCACTGTTTCCATCTTCTGCATGCCCCTTTGTGAAGCACTGTTGGAGCAGTGAAGCTCCGTAACAGCAGTGACGTGTGAAAAAAGAAAGTTTGCCAGAAAGCCGTGTTGCCAAAGCCCTGCGCTTTTTTCTCCAAACCTTGCTAACTGGCATCCTGAGGCAAGCAATCTGGCCGTTTTCGATGGCTGGTTTTCTGGTCAGCCCATGTTCGAGCTTCAGTCTGATTGCACATGGGGCTGTCGGCTCTTCGTGCCGGCAAACCCCCGGCTGAGCAAGCTAAGGGCACATGTCCATCTGCATGTGGTTCCTCGGAAGCCTGGAGATCTTGAAGATAATGACCAGGTCGCGACTATTGCATGCAAAACCTTTTGTTGGCTAAGTGAGTACCTGGAAGGTCTATGTCGCCTTGGAAGAGTGGAAGCCATTTCCTGCAGGCTGCTCTTTGGGAAGGAGTTCTCGAAACATTGGCATCTAGTCAGTTGCCAAGGAGCTATGCAACTGCAGCCGCCCCCAATCGCACGCTCCTGAGACTGTAGAGATGTGCGATGCGCGACGTGCATGGCAGTAATCCTTCCTCCTCGTTGTGTCATCGTCATCGTCATCACCTTGCACATTCCCAACACCACCAGTACCACAATACCTCGATGTCGTTACCAACACTATTTCGACACCAGCATATCAACACCACGACCATATCAGCGTTGAGTCGATCGTCAACCTTTGTAACCTCTACTTTTCGAGGACCCCCATGCCTCATCCTCGAAACCACTCCGCCCCCGGGTTAACGTACACATTGGTTAACTTTATTTGCATTTTTCCGCAGAAAAACCCCCTGTAAACCCCCTAAAGAAGGCATAGAGAGATACCGTCGATTCTCTCAGCTCGCTGGAAAGGTGACTGGAACTCTTCTGTGTCACGCGAAACATGCTCTGGTTTGCAGGCGTGGCCAGCGGATGAAGACCGCAAAAAACGGACAGGCGGAAGAATGATGCTTTTGAGACTCTTTTGATACTGCACTGTTGTGACCTACCCACAAGAGTTACTGGTAGGTCAAGTTTCTTTTTGCTGGCTGCCGGGGTCTTCTGTTCAAGATTGACCCTAACGACACCCTCCATGCACTGCTACAGCTGGGCAGACTTCGCAGATTTCTGGGGTGAACTTTTCTTAGTCCATCAGCCATCCGCTTGTCTGCGCACTTGCCCAGCTGGTGATGTCAGGCTTAGACTCGAGACTCTAGACCTCTGTAAGATTTCGCAGCAGTTCTTGCAAGTTAAGATTGTTGTGCAAGGTGAAGATATGGCTGAGGAGGCAACTGCATATCGAGAGACACTTGGGGAAGGACTGGTTCACGAGCTTGACTGCATGGTGATGACCAGATTGGTGCTGTGACAAAGAATGACCCAATATGCCTAGAACCGCGCACATGTGGAAGCATGCCGGAAGAGCAGGCCGGCCGGAACAATATCCAAAGGGCTTCCAAGGGCTTAGACAGTTTCTCTATGCTGCTCGATTGTACCATATCCGTCTTTTCCCGACCAGTGCTCGGAATTCAGCGGCTGTTGAGTTGACGGTCATAGAGGATGGATGCTGTTGCTACGTGATTGCTACCGCAGACTCAGAGGGCGGGTGTTACAAATGCCCAAGTTTCTTTGAACTTCACAAGCACCAGGCCTTTGCTAAATTCCGGATTCCCGGGATCCGGGCCTGAGTTGGGTGAGCACGGTAGGAGCAACCAGTATGCGTAGCAAAAAAGAAGCTCTTGAACCGCGACTAAGGTCACACATCTTCTTTGCATCGCCAAGCGGCTTGAGCGTGGCCTTTGTCAACTTGAAGCCGCTCGTTCCTGGCCATGTCTTGGTACGCCTGCATGTGATATCCGACTTGCAGGGATGTCTGACTGACGATGCTTTGTGACGCCTTGTGCCTGGGGCAGGTCACACCACGGCGGGTGGCGCCGAGACTTGCGGACCTTTCTGAGGAGGAGCCTGACAAACACGGACAAGCGACGACAACGTAGTGAGTCAATATGATGTGAATGTGGATGTAAAGGAGTTCGACGACCTCTTCTGCACAGTTCGCGTGGTGCAAGCTATGGTCGAACGTTACTACGGAGCAGAGGCCAATTTCCACATCGTGCCACATGCTACCTTCCAACCTGTCGACATCATCTCCTCAATGGTATCAGGCTTCGCGACTTGGCATTCAGGATGGTCCTGATGCTGGGCAGTCAGTTCCCCATGTCCATGTGCCCGGCCTAGCCTGTGGTCTCGTGGCCGTTGCCTACACAAACCATGAGCCTTCCCCGTGCAGGTGCACATCCTCCCCATTCCCTCACAGCCGGTCGACTCGACGCTCTAAAAATGTTCTGAGTGCGATGGCAACCATGCAGAAGTCCTCATGGATGGAGAAACGCTCCGATCAGTCGGTACCTACTATTGTTGGCATTGTGTTTGTGTTGCTAGTGCGAGTGGCGCACCATTGAAGCTCACATCTTGCCTTGATTGACAAGCATTTTGGCTGTTTGATGGGGGAGTCCTTGCCCGTCGCAGCTCAGGACACGACTAGGTCTTGCTTCATCTTGTTTCTGCAGTCTCAGCATGGAAAGAGCTCCACGTTTCATGGGGCAGGGCCTGACTCGATTGTATCAGGATCTGGTATCGTGCAATAACTTCACAAGTGCAGCTGCAGAATGCCAAGATGAGAGGCGCACCCCATCGCTTCAAGTGCGGAGCAAGTTTGTTTGACATGGAAATGTGCGAGGCCAATTCTTGAAGGTTCGCCCGATGGAGTTGTCGTTGAAAGCAGCCCTGGCCTGTTTTTGGCCGCGTTGTCCTGCCGGCTCAAATCAATTCGGAGATGTTTCATGTTTGCAGCACGGAATGTTTCAGAGCTGTCGTTGACTTCCAGGCTGCTTTTGCCGGACTTGTCTTCGCTGGAAACTGATGCAGTGAGAGAGCACTGTTGCGGCCAGTGACCGGCAGCTTTTGATTTTGGCGATTCTTCTTCTCAAGCTGCGCTGAAGGTGTCAGCGCCACTGACTGCTCGTGGCATCCAGCCAAGGCTTGTGCAACTCCCGCTGCCATCAAGTCGTATAGGTGGGCGATAAAGCGGGGAAAGTCCCGCGCTGCAATTCAATGTCGTCAGAGTGGCAGGCCGGCCACGGACCTTCAAGTTCTACCGAGCATCGATTGCCTCGAAGCTGTCACCCTAGCTTCCCAGTGCAACTTTTTCTGCCGGAGACAACACGTTCAAACCGTGACACCGAAAGAAGCCGCAAGTTGCCGGCTAAGTAGGAACTGAGAGCGAGACGGCCATGGAGCTTGTCTATCCGCTACACTTGTACGGTTTGCATCGTCCCTTCTTTCTTACTGCAGACAGTTAGGGCACACGTTTGCGAGGCCCGGCTGAAGGATCCTACTACACCCTGCGATGACCTTGTGCCACAAGATGGCAGGACTGCTGATAGCCTTGCCTGCTAAGCGTCTGAACAGCTCGTGTGGGTCGTGTGGAATGAAATGCAGGACAGTCAGAGTGGTATTCAATATGTCCCAGGCGCGGCGTGGAGTGTTGGATATCGTTGGACAGTCTGAATGTTCATCACGGCTGCAGTGCTGCCCCACCTGGATTCAGCTTTCTGCCTTCAAGCAGTTCTGAAAGATGCAGGGCATTCTGAGTATCACTCCAGGTGGCTCCTGAGACGGGGAACACGGAGAACCAGAGCGCCTCTAGCGAGCTCGAGCCTCGTGCGAGCGTCCTATGCGAAGCCATTCAGAGCCCTTTCAGAGCCCTGTCAGAGCCCTTTTAGATCCCCTTCAGATCCCCTTACCAGTGAAATTAAAGACGTCAAATTCCTTGGCTGCTTCGCCCCTTCCGCCTTGTGCGCAACGAGGGTCTTAAGATCGCGGACGTGTCCGACTGCCATCTAAGGAGTGTCGTCGTCCGATTCTCAATGAATCAGAGCGATGGTCAAGAAATGTCAGCTTCTTGTCAGCAAGAAAAGCTGCGAAAGTTTCAGAAGGTTAGGCATAGGGTGTGTTTGTCGAGTGCCGCACCGTAGCCATGGTTTTTGCAAAAGTGTATCAAAGTAATAAGCACTCTTGCTTGACTCCTTAACCATGTAGACCATGGCACAGGTTCAAAATATTTCCCTCTTCAACTTTCCGGACTACAAGGTGCTGAGCCGACAGTCACCCACACGGGATGCCGTGGGGATGTCCCCAAGCAAGCACGATACGTGAACACACCCTCCTTGCAAATGCAAAACACTGCAAACCATTGCTGGATTCCAGACCGAGTGGTTTGTCAGCGATTGGGCAGCCCTGCATGATCCTGCATGTGCGTGGCCATGAGACAATCCAGGCGCCTGTTTGCAGGAACAACGATGCGTGCAACACCAAGACTCGATTCGCTGGGACCTGCTTATTTGCATCGTCTTGTCGTCTTTGCGACATGCAAGGCCCATTTGTGATCCCTACGGCTTCCTTAGCGACTCAGAGGGCCAGGCTCTGAAAGCCGGTGTCTATATGAACGTGCATGCTTCGGAATTGTGCGTAGCATTCTCAAGAGCCATCGGCTCAGAATGCCGGCGTCAGAGATGCTCTGCCACTGTCTAGGTAGCATTTGCAACTAGAACCCCTTCGTCACAACCAGACAGGCCCTACAACCCTGATTTTAAAGACACCAAGAACACTTTTCTCACAACGAGCCATCCAGAGTGGGAGTTGCACAGTTTCTGGAGTAAGCCGAGTATCAGAGGCGCAAGTTTTGTGAAAGCGTGAAAGGAGAAGACGTTTTCGTGAAATGTTGCCGTTTGTTTAAAGGGACTGCGTTTGGGTGCAGCCAGGGTTAGAACCATAACGAAGAATGCAAAACAACAACAAGGTCATGCATAACACGGTTTTGGTTCTGCAGTTATCTGGACTTTGGACTTGCTTTGTTTTAGAGTTTAACATGGCTAGGATGGTGCAGGCGGCTTGGGTTCTGGAAGATATGGGCGGTTTAGACGGTTGCGTGCTTCTGGATGGGGCGGTTTCGTGCTTCTGGATGAGTTCCTAAGTATGGAGATGCCCCTCCGGCCGCCCAAAAATTGGTCTCCCTGCCTGGGACCTGCCTGGGACCCGCCGAGAGCGATTTTTGGGCTGCAAGCCGTTGGGGTCCCCCTCAGCAGCGCCACGAGGTTTGCCACGGCAGAGGACCCGGGAACGAATCCCGTCGCTACTTTGGGCTGACTCCTTGCTAAAGCCCAACCCCCATGCATTTCCGATTGCATAAATGTAGCATTACCCAGAAGTCAGCCGGCGCCGGGTCCCAGCACCGGGATCCAGCACTGGGGCCCAGCTCGCATTTCTGGGAAACCTCTACACATGTATGTTTATATATATATATATATATGTATATACATATATACATATGTATACATACATTGTTTGTATCTATACAGATAGAGAGGCAGATAGATATATACATGCATACATACATATGACTGTGTCTGTGAGGGTAATTTTACAGGTAAGGGCAGGGCTTTCCAGCAAAACAAGTCTCCAATACGCCAGGGTCGGTGGACAGCCACGATTGCCAAGCTCAACTGTGCCGAGTTTTTTTGCACATATTCGCACATCTAGGCAAGAACCTGTCGTTGGAGCTTGCAATGTTCGGCCCTTATCTTCACAGGGTTGGCATCAGCCACCGCAGACCGTCTGCCTCATGCATCCTGATGCCATGCTCGAGAGGAGTGTCACGGGATTCCGTCACAGTGTCCATGTCCGCAAATCCCAGGCTGCGATCGCAGCACTTGGTGGTTTGCGACGACTTGATCTCGGAGCCAGCCGCAGCCCCAATGCCCAATGCGGAGCACGCTGTAATGATTGCTTCATTCGTGCGGACGCCATAGTCCATATAGTCCGCATGCCGTAGAGCTGCCTCGCTTGCTTGGGGCCAAGCTGTGACATCTGAGTTCTTTTATAATTCTGCACATTCGGTACGTACAGCTTGGACGTCTGGACTTCATCAGATCGACCAACGTCACTTGCAGCCTTTCTATGTGGGCGTTGCCATTGCCCAGGCCAGATGCAGCACTTGTTTGTTTCAAGCATGTTTTGGAGCAACTTGCAGTTTATGTAAACTGCAAGAGATGTCACTTGCTCGATAGTGAACTGCTCCTGCATGTTTTAGCATCGTGCTTTCTGCACATGGTTTACGCCGCAAGTTTTTCCCGATGCTCTGTTGGGGATGAGATGATTGCCGTATCTTGATGCAGTACTTGCAGTGCCAGCAGGATCAGGTGGACAGTTGGACATGCTTTTGCATGCGACCAACTTTGTTGCGAGGCAAGTGGAACTGAAATGAGCCAATCGACTTTGCGACAGTATGGACACTTGATTTTGTAGCCAGCTCAGGCGCAATCTTGCCTCATGCATACAATGTGATAGCCGTCATCTGAGTTTGCATGGTGCATGAGGTCCGAATGGAACATGGACGAAAGCTACGCTGCGAACGGACAGCTCATGCGCTGTGCCTGCCCAGGAATCAGGTTTGTGGTGCGTGGAGGTTTGGAATTGTGGCAGATCCTTGCTCGCTTGCTCTTGCTGTAAGGTCCCAATCAGGCACTTCTTCTGATAGTGCCAGACAGAAGCCAGGCACATTTTGAACAATAGTTTGCATCGTAGGCCTTGGTGTCAAGTACCGGGCAATACTTGCTTGACATGATGTGAGTGCTTGAATATCAGGCAGTGCTGGTGACTGACTCTTGCCACTATACTTGCGAGGACCGAACCCTGTGTCGCACAGACCGTCGAGGGTAGAGGGGTCGCTTGTGACTTCTATCGGGTGTCACCTGTGACTTCTGTGCCGGTGCCGCTTGTGACTTCTCAGTCTCTGCCCTTACAAACTGCTGCAGTGTCGTTACTTTTGGATCTCCTCGCTCTCCTCTCCCTTCTCTTCCCTCTTCCACCTCCTCCCCTCCACCCTCTTTCATGGTGCACCAGATGCTCACGAGGATCTGCCCATGATACTCATGAGGTTCCCCTAGCCCCTAAACCCTAAACCCCTAAACCCCTAAACCCCTAAACCCCTAACCCTAAACCCTAAACCCTAAACCCTAAACCCTAAACCCTAAACCCTAAACCCTAAACCCTAAACCCTAAACCCTAAACCCTAAACCCTAAACCCTAAACCCTAAACTCAGGGCCTAGGCCGCCCCCCTTACGTTGGCGGGCGGCGCAGCCCTTTGACCTCGATGGCACAAGCCGACTCAGGTCGCTCGCCCGCCTCCCACAGCATGGGTACTCCCAGGGCCCCAGCCTGGGGTCCCGGACGGGGCCTCCGGCTAGGCGAGGCAGGGCGGCTCAAAAATCACTTCGTTTGGGAATTGACCCCCCTGGCCCACCCCTCCCCCTGGCCCCCCCTGGCCCACCCCTCCCCCTGGCCCCCCCTGGCCCGTCTGGTGGGGTGCCGGCAACCTTCCCTGAAACTGCCTCCCGACCCCCCAATTCCTTTGACTCTCGGACCCAACGAACGTCATGAAACTGAATTAGTTTTTTGAAGTGGACTGTTGTCTGAGTTTAGGCCCAAACCCTAAAAGGAATAGGTTTGGGTGGCTTTGCCGCCTTGGACGGCGAGAAAAGTGTTCGATGGCCCTCCACAATCGGGCCAAAGCTGCTCTTCGCACCTCACGAAGCTTTCGAGCTTGTTCCGAAACCTAACCTTCGCAGCATCTACGCCTTGTCACAGCAAACCCAAAACCCGAAACCGCAAAAGCTTAACCCCTAAACCCTAAACCCTAAACCCCAAGCCCTAAACCCCAAACCCCAAAACCGTAAACCCTAAACCGTGAACCCTAAGCCCTTACCCTAAACCCTAAACCTTGAACCCTGAACCCCAAACCCTAAACCCCGTAGACCCTAAACCGTCAACCCTCAGACTAGACCCCAATCCCATGACCGTCTGAACCCTAAGCCCAAACCGCTAACCTGTGCGAGAACGTCCAAGTTTGCAAGGTTCAAACCCGATCCCAAGGCACAAGTGATTTCATGCATTTTTGCCGAGAGGTGTTGCAAATTCGCTGGCTAGAGAAGTCACAGGTGACACCCGAGAGAAGTCACAAGCGAGTCGCCTCTCGAGAAGTCACAAGTGACACCCGACAGAAGTCACAAGTGACCCGCCTATCCCATCGAGCCTATGCATGCTCCTAGTTCCTCATCGCATGTGCTATGATGCACATTGGTAGTTTACGTGCCCAGCATCACAGCGCACAGGAGCAAGGTGCGCCAGCCCCAAAAGTGGTAACCAAGTCGCTGCACACTGGCACCGTGGCAGATGCGGTCTGAGTGCTTAGTGATCTTGCACGTGCGTCTTGCTCTCGTAAGACAGTGAATCGGCCATGAAGCAGTGCAGGCTGCAACTCGTTTTCCAGGTCTTGGCTGGGGTGAGATCCGTGTACGCCTCTCTTCCGAACGCAGTGGCAGAGGGCGAGGCCAGATGTGACGTTTGCGTTGGCTTCTGAGCTCTATGATCGCACTGGCCCCGAGCTTCAGGACATGCCAGCACGGCAAGTACAACAAGTGGAGGCACAGGACGGCGCAGTGGAAGTGCAAGAGTGGAAGTCTCTTGTCCCAAAAAAACTTGTTCACATCTGTTTACGCTTACACCGTCCTGGTGGAAGAAGGCAAGCTCTGAGAGCAACGCTGAGACCTGGGTCCTCTTCGTGCAGCGCGAATCGCCCTCGGAGCTGTTGCATAACATGACGTCATGAACCTTCAAAATGCGCTTTTGTGCTTGCTTTCTTTGCTTGCTTCTGGAACTTCTGCAGAATTCCTACGTCCATGACCGGCAAGGCAGTTCTCGTCCATCTTCTCTCTTGCTACCCTCCTCTGGCAGTACTCCGATTCTCAGCGCTCTCATCCTCACACCTATGTGCCCATATTCAAGTGTTTCCAGCCTACAGCCAACCCATTTCTTCTTTAGCATGGACGAGCCCACCCTTCAAGTTCGAATTGAGGCCATCTTTGCCTTTGCCGTCATGGCGCTTGGTTTCAGCTTGCTGGTTGGCCTCCTCGTCAGGAGCCCTGGGCCTTTGCTGATGTTCTGAAAGCCCTGCTTGACCGCATGCCTTGACAAACACGAAGCTGAGTCAGTAAGGTGATGTGCTTTGCTCCCGGATTGGCCAAAGGTCATCGCGGCTACACCTGAGAAGCGACAATTCAGTTGGGCAACTGTGCATAGACCGAGCCACGTCAACCCTTATGTCGCGCGGAAAATTGCAACCTGATCCTTTCGGGGTTGCTGGTATGACAACACCCCACGAATTCGCAGCTCGGCACTTGCAACACATTGTGTGCACCTGGAAGGCTCGAGCTCCCCAAAACTCAGCTTACGCGCCCGATCAAAGGCCTCGACGCCTCCCTGACTCTGCCCCTACCCAAGATTTGTAGCAGTTCTTAGCACCGCGTAGCACCGTGTATCATCGCAGGCCAATCGGAAGGGGCAATTTTGACAGAATGCCCACCCGCGAAACCCAAAACACCCAGGTGGTCGATATGATGAGGCAGGCTCTTCGCGTTGGCTCCTGAGTGACCAGTCGATGCGAGCTCTGTGGGCATGTTCACTTGAGCATCTTGCAATCTGTTGATGCGTTGCACAAGTTCTAGGTCTACGGATACTGCATCTTCATGTGCCTGTGATTGCTTGCGGTGTCAGGTTGCCAGCCGTGAGGCGGTCCTTCTTCGTAGCAGCCCGGTGCTGCCGCTGGCTCAGGAATCTTCCGTCATGTTTCCACTTGAAACTGAAGTCGTGCAACCGCGTTGCGTGATGGGCATTAGCTGTTGGACATGGCATGGGGCTGAGGCAGCAGCCGCAGCAGCAGCTCGTCCGTCACTTTGCGGGACCCGTCCCGGCCATAGTAGCGTGCTGCCAAAACCAGTGAAGTAGTGGCCAGTGCCGGTCAAGGTGTGGGGATCAGGGCGTGCTGCTCCGAACTGTCAAGTCGCCACACAGTTAGATCAGTTGTTTAAAGATCTGAAATCAAGAGAATGGCTCGCATTCGATTTACGTTGCGGACTTTTTCTTGGAGGGGGCGGGGGAGGGGGAGGGTCGGGCTGATCTACAAAGTGAAAGGCTGGAAAGAAAGAGCAGGAAGGACAGCAAGAAAGAAAAACGGAGAACGTGAGACAGAAAGATAGACAGAAAGAACATGGGCAAGACCGGACTGGACAGAACTAGAGGCCCCCCTCCTTTACCCTCCACCCCCGTTGCTGAGTTTAAATATCACACCGACGGAACAATTGAAGGCGTTCAAAGCAACAACAAATGACAACCACCTACTAAGTCACTGGGAAATCCCGACGCGCAACTCGCAAGCAAGGTCAACACCATCAAAGCCTGAAGATTCAATAGGAGAGTTTGCTTCAGAAGCATGCGACTCCTTTCCAAACCTGTCATGCGCACTGCAAATGTCCCTACCCCCTCCCCTAATGCTTCTGTTGGAAGAGTGTGTCGTGCGCGTTCCAAGGTGGCGAAGAAGGAGTTCAAGCCCGCCTCGCCTGGATCTTGCGGACTTGCACAAAAACTGCTTGGCCATGCGCAAGATTCCGCATGTTTTCTTAGGAATTCTCATCCTGATCATGAGTACGTGGAGACGCCATGGACTCAGGGAGTCACTTCCACGGCATGATCCGGGGCATCCCTAAGTCCCTAACAACCTCGGGCAGAGGCCTTCGATGCTCTACATGACTGGCATCCTCGCTGCCCAACTCTCAGCTACAGAGGGAATCCAGATCTGGACAAGAAGGATAGGCCAGAGTGGTGCAAAGTACGGATAGAGTTCTTTTGGGTCTGTTCTTTCTTGACTTGTCGGCAAAGAAGTGTTTGCAACCTATGCAGCCTTTGACATGTCGTGAGCAACGTTTGCAGCACACTGCTTGCAAGGTGCCTGTTGCCCCATGCTGAGTTGTTTGCGTCTGCATTGCATGCTAGACTTTTTGTTGTGTGACCGGACCTGGCTTTCGATCGAGGTCGTCAGCTTCTGGGGGCTGACTCGACTTGTCTGAGACGGGCAAGGATGCAGCACGAGACTGGCACAGTGACGATTGCTTTCTATGCAGGTCTGTAGCTGTGTGGTGGGCTTGACAGCACCTGATTTCAGTATTAAGCGCATCAGTTATCAAAGGAACATCTGTGCTTTGATGGTTTTGATTCTTCAGTGGTGAAGCCTGCAGAGTGTTTGACATCCGCGTGTTACCTAAGCAGGTCGAAAAGGTGTGAGGCAATGTGCGCAACACGCTGTGGCAGCCGGGTAAAGGGTGTTGAAAGGTGTTTTGCCGTTCTGCGCTGACATCTCTGTTTGGCATGGAATGTGGTGTAGCGCTTCGGGTCCAAGCCCACCAACAGCTGCAGCATTTTCGACACTGGTGTCTTGGCTGCATTGCAATCGCGCTCAACTTGTGTTTATTTGCAGGCCAGGAGTAGACTAGGGCACATGTCAGCTGAGGCTACCCAATCTAGCAAAAGACTCGGTATCGCAGCCTTGGATGCTGAGTCTTGCTCTTCTCAGGAACCAGCATGGCGCAGGCATTCAAGCGATTTCTGCCGCTCGCAGATCGCATCTTCCCTGCAGAGCAGTGATCCCATCAGCCAGCACTGCTTGGGTGATACATGGCATGACACATCTGAGTGTAGCATGGCTCGGCTACACACCAACTCAGTTCAAGTATCGTTTGTGATCGCATGAAGCTACTTGCAAGACGCTCACAAGTAGTCGCAAGCGCATGATGTCAGAACACAGATGCCTCAGACACAGGACCACTCTCTTGCGAAGGTGCCTAGGCCCAGATAATGATGGCATATCATGTGTGACCCCGTCGTGCCATACATGCAGTTTAAGATGTGAAGTGCAGGCCAGGAGAGACAGTAACAGTGTCTTTTTGAATCGCAGATGCTTGTGAAGTGAAGGGCATCCCCACATGCGTGGCACAATGAATCCCACACATTATACTTATGCGTCTTCAGAACGGACCTCCGGACAGTAGCACTTCATTGCATGCGTTTCCAGATACTGATGCTAACCTGCATGGAGTCACCAGGCATTTTGGTACAGAAGCTCAAGGCCCCTGGCTTAAGCTTGTGGTGCATACTTGCGGGTCCGAGATGCATGAGCTGTGCCATAGCTGTGGAATCTTCCCCGAATCTCAGAAAACCCTAGGATTTCCTGAGGCGGAAGCCAAGTCTGCCGGTGGAATTTTGCTGCCTGACTCCGCCAAACAGGAGATGAATCAGGCACAGGATGCTGTGATGCCGAAGTTTTTGTTGGAAGGCAACTCGTGATTTGATTCCGTCTCTGTTTAGATTCTGTCTTGACAAAAATGCAGGCGAAGGTTTTGGCTGTTGGACTTGGGCGAAGAAATCAGCAGGGCGAGATCATTCCGATGCAAACCAAGGCCGTGTCTAAGCATGGGGGGGACGCATCTCGGAACGTCCCTCTCAACTCTCTCAGGTCGGAGACGTCGTGGTCATCCCTCGATATGGTGGCACGGAGGCGCCGCTAAGAGTTTGACAATGTCGAGACTCCCGATGCAAGTACCTGGGAGAAACAGTTACAGTTGGACAGAACCAGAAGATCGATACTTGCCACGCAGATCAAGCTTGACGACGAAGAGTACCAGATTTATCGGGACGAGGCAGCAGCATTCCCGAATTCTGCAGCACCTGCTGATTCAGCGGTTCTCGCAGTGCTGTCACTCATCACTCATGTGGGTGCCAAGTTAGAGATTGCCGTGCGTGCTGTGCTTGTCGATTGCAGGACATTGTCGGCGTCATCAAAGAGGAGTGAGTGAGGTGACAACGGTAGTTCTTTTCCCATGGCTTACCAGAGCACATCAGCGAGCTTTTGCTTCTTGAAACCAACTTGTTCCACTCAGGGTTCTTTTGACATAAAGCGGTCAGATGCTCAAGCTTCTCATGCGCCGAACTCCTGAAGCCTGAATGGAACCTGCAGTGAGTGACGCGTTGTCACAGTTTGGACTCCGAGTTTTGTTACTGCCTTGGCTGCAGCCTCCTGAGTTCGTTTTGCAAGTTTGTAGCTGCCTCAAGTGCCATAAGTGGAAAAGAGATTGCTTTTCTCACCCAGGAGAATGGGCCAGGAAACCACAAACCTTGACACACAGCTGACCATTCGGGATGCTGGAAAGGATGAATTCGCTTTTTGCTCCAAGTTGATGTTTTGGCCAAGTAAATGTTGCAGACTCTTGCTAGATGCTTTTTCAGTGGGCAATGTCCTTGCGCCGTTACGCTTCTTCGGCTCAGGCTTGAGGCTAAACACAGGGGCATCCATGATTGTAAAATAAGTGGTGCCCGACAGAGGAGTGGCGTGTTCGGACAATCGTGCGGCATGTCACTTATATCAATGTCCCTTCCACTGCTTATGCTCCAGGACTCGCCACAATGCCGACTGTGCCGGCACGGGTGCCGGCGCTAGTAACAGCCGTTTGCTTTTTTAGAGGACTTTGAGATGTGGCCTTTTATGCTTACGAATGCTAGGCCTGCCAGTCGAGCTTCTACCGCTGTCCCTCCAACGAGGCCGACTTTGGGCTTTTCCTTGTCGCGCTGCTTCTTGACCTCAATGAAGAGCTAATGCTGCTTCCGCCGGCCCCGGAAAAGGCGCCAAACATGCGCAGCAGGATGCAATTCAAGCAAGCGCAGGTTAGCGCAGGGGGTAACTAAGACTGTGGAAAGGCAGCTAGTGCCTCGCCAGCAAAGCGGCGATGGTGGATGAACGAGGTTCTCACTGTCCCACCTACTAGCAAGACCACAGCCAAGGGAATGGGCTCGGGATAGCCTTCGTGAAACAACGTGCAGCACAAGTGGGAGCTTGGGAGCGGTGAGCGCGGCATCCCGAGCACCCGGCTTGTGCTTGTTGGGGGGGGGGGGGGGGGCCCGGGGGTCTCGCCGACTTTGAACAAAACACGGGTTTGGTTGGGGGCTAGAGGGGAGGAGCTAAAACAATCCTGCGCGTTGAGGGGCTCTGGCTCTGGAGTGGTGCGGGAGGGAGGGGCTAGCGGGGGTCCATGAGGGTCCGACTTGTGCGAGAGCAGAAAAAGCCCTTCACTGGCGGCCGGAAATGCTGACCTGAAAGGTCACAAGCTCCCGGCGCTACTTGTCCGAGGCCAGCAGCCCTCAGCAAAGAGCTACAGTAAGCTGCACTTCCGGGATTGTAGGTGGTTTCGAGGTGGTTTCGGAGCAAAGCAAACCTTTGCCTTTTGCTGGCTGCCTGCAGCTATAGACACCCTGCAAGCAGCATCGAGGGACAATACATGTCCACATAGTAGACGGGGACGTCACCAACACAAAGTGCACTTCTGCGCCGGGAACAAGAAGTCTTTGGTATGCATTTCGACAGTGCACGGGCGCAACGCCAAGCAGTTCTGACCCTCAGAGAATTCAAGGATTCAAGGCCAGAACCGCACAAGAGAACACAAATCTGGCAAAACGAGCAAATTGCTGTTGCACTCCCTTGGCATGGATGCAATTTGCTCGATTGCAACAGTACAAAAAGGCGTTGTCAACACGGGTGTTGTGAGGCATGAGGAGCCTCGCAAGCGAATCAAGAGAGCTCCAAGCATCCTAGAGCTTCGAAACGGGTTCAGGTTGAGGGGATTGCCGATTTGGCTTGAGGCCATGCCACACCATCGTGAGAATCGTCGTGCAGGACGATGTGGTCTGAAATGTTTCTCGTAGTTCCTCGAGTTTGTCAGCTCCACACGCTTGGGGTCAAGGAGCGGCTCTGCATATCAGCCACTCGCCGCCGCCATCTTCACCAACAGCTGGCAGCGTCAGGCCGAATGATTAGTCTTCCAAGCTTTCCTCTTGCTGTTGCAGTTGCTTGCAGTTGCTCTCCGGCTTGCTATAAGGTATCGGAAAGGATACCTCCGTGCTTGCACCTAGAGCGCAGGATTGAATTTGTGACTGAGATGTTAGAAACCATGCTGCCCGGCAGCCGTTTCGGACAAAGAATCCATGGCGTGTGAAGGCATCTCTCGGCCGCACTGTCCTTTTATACTGCAATACGTTGTACACGCCCTGGTCAGGAAGCGGGACACGTTGCATGACTGGCCCATGGCTGCCAATGTCAAATCCGTTTGACAATCCATGGTGCAATGGGCGGCTTATGGCGGCTTGCCAGCTCGGCTGTTTTTGGCAGTGCCGGTCTGAGCTTTGCGAGCTGTGCTGACTTCTTCCATCGCATCTCTTCGTTAGTGTTTCCACTGGCTACTTCTAAGACGTGCCGGTTGCTGAGCCCATGCATCCAGTGGACAGAGGGCCGGCTCTCGCGACGTCAGGTCCTCCTTGTGCAACGCAGTACTGCTACGGGTGGAAGGAAGCTCTTCCAGAGCTCGAAGATACTTGGTCTATCATGGTCTACGCTGGCCACACCTGCTTGCCATCACTCGCTCAAGATGGTCTTGACTCGGTGGCTAGCTTCCAGATGCAGCGTGCTTAACGTTGCTTTGAGGTCGTCTCAGTTCGAAGAAGAGAAGAAACAACACCACCAACCTGGGGTGCTTTATGGTGCTTTGCACGCTACTCAAGTGTCGTGCAAGATCACATCCTGGCGCGCACACCGTACAAATTCGGGTTTGCAACAGCAGGCGCTGAATAGCTGAAGCAGTCAGACTCAGAAGTCTATGTGAGCACCCGTGTCATTCCACACCCTAGGATCAGTCCGTGTATTCGCAGGACTAGGCTGGCGATCAAAGCAGGAAATAAATGCGGGCTCTACCTTCACAGGCATCTTTGTGAAAGCTGCTGTTGGAAGCATCCGCAGTGCCTTTAACAATTCCAGCTGTCTACGCCCGATTTCCGAAAGCGGCTGTCTCGAGGAATCCGGCGCATGGTACATTGCTGTAGTCCAAAGTCCGACACGGCTGTCTCGAGGAGTTGAGCGCGCCATATGGCAGTGGCACCCATGACATCACCCATCCAAGATCTCTGAGCCGACTGTGAACTGAAGATACATGAATATGGTAAACATTGGTGGGTTCGCTGTGCTGCTAGTGCTGTGTTTGGGGGTGGATATGGTAGCCTTGAGCGTCGCGCTATGCATGCGCAAAATCAGACTGTACGATGGTAAAAGTAAGTCATGCGCCCGCGTTTAAGTATGGGACATTCTCACTAGACTAGCAGAAGCCCAGTGCTGTCACGAACATGCAGCCCAATCAAAGGAATGTCTATGAGTGGCTCAGCTGCAGAATTCATATAGATGTGAAGGAGAGCGTATCAATGGTATCAATGCATTGCAAGGCCAGTCAGTTCTCATTTTTCTGCTTCTTCCAAAAGCCAGCTTTGCATGCCGCATTGGGTTAGGTTGGATGCCACGAAAGTGGAATCCGACATTGCCAATGCCAGGAGCGCCACTCACTTGGGAGCTTGATCACACGCCCTTGCAACAGAGAAGTTCAAAAAGTGAGGATGCCTCGTGATTCCCCTGAAGTGATGCACGCGCCAACATGTTGTGAAGTGTACACGGGGCCCAGCAGGTGCCGCGCAAGAACGCTTAACAGCGCTCCTGGAAGCCTCCCACAGAACTGAAACTCCGGGCGGGTGTCTGGGAGCCTCTACGAGCCTCTGTGTGTCCAGTGTTAATCCCACGCTGGGCTTTCTTGACCAGGAATGCATGGGTGGTGATGTACTATGCCGACTGGTGTCCGCATTGCCATCACTATGCTCCCATGTTTGAAAGGCCACACCTTTCCCTCATCATGCTAAAGTCAGCCACACCGTCCGGCCGTGTGGAACGATGTCGCCTTCCATAACAGGATTGCGGCTGCGGTGTCACCATTACATCAAGGAGACGTGGTGCCCTCGGCTTGCGCTCTCCTTTCCCCAGTCTTGTGAGATGCTGGGACTGGGCAGATACATGTTGACCTGCATTGAGGTGCACTTTGGTGCCGATGCTTGGCACAACCAGCAGTCCTTTCAAACATGAGAAGAATTCATACCAGACACCAGCATCACCAGCTCCACGCGTTCAAGAGAAACCTGCAAGTGCTCCCTTTCTCGTTTGGCTTGACCAAGCAACGTTACTCGAGAGATGCTCGCAGCATCAGCTCAGCTCAGTTGAATTGTCCGGACTTCATGGCCTTCTGCATGAAGATCCAAGTCTCGGGTTACCCAAGTGTGCGTGCATACCATTTCAAAGGCCCGGACCCCCAAATGCAGCGCCTCAACTGCCTTTGTAGCACATGTGATCTCGCATTGCACCGGTTGCTTGAGAAGGTGATACTGGCTCGTCTTTGAGTGGAAAGACTCCTGATGCTCGGTCGCAGGGCCGTGGTAGCTGCTGTGGGATGCTTTAGGAACGGTGCCTCTTAAACATCGTACCGCCTGAATTGCCGAAGCCCCAACAATGAGCAAACCGGGCTCTTGCGCACTGATGCGTGGTGTCGGGTGTCATGCTTGGCCAATGCAAGCGGTGCTGCTTCGTGATGTCTACACGCATTTCACGTAGAAGGGTTGTCACGAGATTGTATCGTCAGGCACCTGCTTGGAATGCGGGTGCTTTCAGAGAGACTTGCTTGTCAAGCGCATCAGTTCCTCACTGACGGTCGTTTTCCCACCGTTGCTGAAACGAGTGCATGCAACTTGCCAAAGCTGGAACATTTTTGAGATGCAACGTGCCTATGTGGACGATCAAAAGCCTCACGCGTTTGCCTTCGCGATTTGACTCTTTTGGAGTGTTTTTTTGTTTGGAGTGGGGTGCAAAAAATCGGTGCCATGAAGCTGTAGACGGGTCAACCTTCTGTGTGGAGTCTACTGGAGTCCGGCTTTTCAGCTTTGCGAACGGGCATGTGCAGATTCTTCACTGCCTTGCATGGACTAAGAGCATGCCGTACCCCGGGCACGATTCTCCCTGGTTGCCTTGTTGTGTGCTGCGCAGGGAAGTAGATGGAGTTTAGGGCTTGAAGTCTCACACCTTTGTCACCTGCTTGCGGACAAGGATAGGAAGATGGTGCACCAAGAGGACGCCTTTGTCGCCACCGGCCCAGGTCGCCAATGTTCCTTCCAGCTTGGCTCGCAAACTCTAGCCTTGTTTCGTTTTGCATAGAACATCCGGAACAATGCTGGTAACAGATGTTCTTGATGCCCTAGGGAGTGTAGGGGTTCTTGCCATGACATACACCTTATAACAATGAAGTGCCCCTAAGTGGTTTCTATGACACTCTGCAGAACGAAGCCCTGAAAGCTTTCTTTTCTAACGTGAGGTCCCAGAAGGTTTTCGAAGGTCAGGATGACTCGGTAGGCGACAAAGTCAGGCCTGGATTCGCAAGAATGTTCCTTCACAGTCAATCGAGACGCCTGCCGAGAGCTGAGCCAACTCTTGGAGCTTTCAGAGCCGGATGGTTCCGAAGTTCCGAAGTTCCGAAGCACTGGCCAAGGCCAACCTCACTGTGCTCGGTCTGCATACGGTGCCCGGTGCCATGCAGGGCTTGCACCCACTTGCGCCACGCAGAATCAAGCTGAGTGCTGGAGGTGCCAGTCTTGGTGTCAACCAAGCCAGGCACGGTCCCGAAGCTGCGCGGTCACAGCGAGGCAGTTGTGCTTTCGGAAGTGCCTCTCCAAGCTCCAGCAGTCTGCTTGAGTCAAGCAAGCTGCTACTGATGTAGGCTGTTGGTACCACATCGATTGCAGCAGCCAGTGTGCTTCACCAGACGGAGGTTGAAAGCTGAAGTCGCTAACGGGCTTGCGAGAGGGAACAGGGGACATTTCGTGGCTTGAGGCATATCGTGTATGACACTAACCAGGCGTTGTCAGATGCGCTTCCTGCTCTCCATTTAGTCGATGCAGAGGTGGGAGCCCACTGACATCTAGACCTTCACAACAGTGACAGCAGACTTGCTAAAGTGCGAGTAAGCGTTACTCTGAGGTGGCCATACTCTATTCCCTCAGTCAGGGGGCCTTTCTGAAAGGCTGCGGATTGTTAGTGTAGTCGTGGTGTAAGCGTCAAGTGACAAGGGACGAGACAAGAGGTCCATGGTTTTCAAAGCGAAAGCTTTGCACTGTGCTGTCAGACAGGTAGCCCGGATGGCATGCTGAGAGGTGACAGCTTGGTTGAGCTCCAACGCTCCTTAGCTTTACAGAATCTAACAGCTGCGACACTTGCCACACTCATTCAAAGCGAAGCCAGCAGAGCGTGTCGGCAGATGTTTGCTGAGGTTGGCTGGACTTCCTGAGTCGCAGACTACCAGGCTCCAGATTAGGGAGCTCTTCGCCGTGTGTGGCTTACACCGAGCACCAAGCAAGCTCCATCAAGCCCGCACATTGGAAGGCTCGAGTCATCGTGATTTGAAATCACTGGCAGACAGGACTCGCGAGGCAGCTTTGTCACCGAAGCGTTGTTGTGTTTAGCCTTCGTGCGTCGCTCCCACGAAAAAGAGAAGCGAAGCTATGCACAGCCTAAAAAAAGGCCAATTTAGGGCGCGAACGTGAATTGGCTTGGCTTCTGTTGGGCTTTGGCTCTGTTGGGCCATGGTTGGAGGGATGGTGGTTGCTGCTGTGCCTCACAAACAAGTGACGTTGTGTCACGTGCTGTGTTTCCATGAAATTTCTGCACTCTATGTGCATTGGGCTGTTCACTTGTCGAATTAAACTCCTTGGACAGCGAGGAAGTCTGGAAAAAGTCTGCCTGAGGGCCAGGCCCTGAATTCCAAAACCCGACAAACTCATCCCTGAAGCTTGAAAACGCCTTATGGTCTCGCCTAGACTTCTATCTCCCGATCTGCAATCTGAAACCACGAGACTCTGAGCTCTGAACCTTGAGATCTCAAAACTTACCTGAACCGCACACTCCAAAAGTCCGCAGCCGACCCCCATTGTCTTTTGTCATGACTGCACACCGGTTTGACTGCCGGCTCGTTGTTCTTGTCAGCGGCACTTTCGGTCGCTGTCAGATGTTGGGCATATCCTTCAGGCCCTGGACGATTCTCCGACCGGAGATGCGCCACTAGCCGAGGGTGGGGGAAAGATTCTCAGAGAACAAGAGAAGAAGCTGTTGTAGTGCTGTGCAGCTCTCCCATGAGCATTTGCGAGTGTGCATGTGAGCTATGCAATGTGGTAATGCTGTTCCCCTTGTGATCGAAGGGAAGGGGAGCCTCGCAAAGGCTAGCTGTGTCGGCCTTCCAGACAATCCTGCTGAAGCAGGGGCTGGACAGAGCGCCTCCAGAGGCACCTTTCTGATGAAGCATTGCCACAGAACGCGGGAATACCAAACCACATTCATGCCGCGTTAATTGCTTGAGGCTGGCGTCAAGCCGGATGCATACTGGCGCCGCTGCAAAGGTTGCTCGGTGCCATTGCCATGTTTGTTCAATGCAAAGAATGGTTGCAGATTCGGTGTGTGATATTGCGTGATGACTCTTGAAGAGCTTCCGGGCCTTTGCTGCTTGCCACAGTGGCGTGGCGGCCTTCCTCTGCCTCATGCCCACCCCCCCACCATGTGGTACACGTTGACGGCTCCACTTGCTGAAAGCTTGCAGTCCATTGGAATCACATAAAATTATGCGGCCTAAGGGCCTAAGAATTTACAAGTAGAGAGCTCCTTCCGTTTCGAAGGCTTTACGTGCGGACTCTGGACACTGTTTCATGTGCTGAGTCAGGCCATCCCGCGTGGTCGCGTAATGCCAGCGCAAGGTAGTTTAAGACAATGTACGCCACGCCGCCACGTGTGCAGGCCAAAGGTCCGCCTGACACAGCTGGGCAGGACAGGGCTGTTGGACCAGTGGCCAGTACAGTGTATGCCAGGTTGCTGACATTTTTGACCGACACACATAGTCACAGTGTTTTGGTTCAATTTTGGACAAAGGGTACTTGGAGTACAGCAATGGCTGCATGGCGCTGGGGGCACTCGCGGCTTACCGACACGGGAAGAGATGCTCGCGTCAACTAAGCAAGCCGAAGAGCAGGAGAGGAACAGAATAAATTCTTGGAAGTAGCAAAGCGAGCAAGCTAGACTCTGGCTTCTCAGAGCGTCCACCCGTTGACTCAATTTCCTGGCCTGCCCGGACGAGGTGGCTTAGCAAGGCAGCTGGCGAGCATCCTGCAAAGCTCAAGGAGGTCGAGGAGCTAGCGACCTCCTGCCGAGCAGGAGGTGCTTGGCATACAGCGAACGACCGTACTTCGTCCGACCTCCTGTTGGCCGAAGTTTAGTACGGGAGCCAGCACGATCGTTAGCTGTGTTTGCTGAGAGAAGCTGCGGCTTTCCAGCCCTGACTGCTGCTTCACCGCCACGGGCACTATCTGAGAGCTCACTACCTGTACGCGTGAGTTGGAGAACCCCCCTCTGCACCTCCAGTCCACACCGACGCTGAGTGGACAGCCAAAGGTTTTGCCATGGCCGAGAAACTCCAACGTGTGACCAGAACATTCCTATCCATGAAGAGCACTGGGCAAGTGTATGCGAAATTTCCTATCTATTTCATTTACCTGACAGCCCGGACGCTGGTATTTCTTTACTGTCGATGTCGCTTGTGATTCTTAGTTTTCCATCGACTCACTCCTTCGTAAACCCTTGAGCTCTCAACCTTCAATCCACAAGAAGAAAGGACCCTGCCCTGCAGAATGCACCTGAGACAACGAGGGCCTCGGAGAAGCCGAAGCTAGGCGCGAGCAGTGCTGAGCAATCTTGCAGTCGCAGCGAAAAGCTGAAATGCAAGCCTGCCGACAGCCTGCCATGACCTACCTGTCTGAGGAAAAAACAAAAAGTCTTTTTTTTTGCATGCACTTTGCCTCGGTGGGAAATTGCTTTTTAACGCTTCGGTGGGGTCTTGCCTGCACGCATTTCAATTGTGGTTCCATCAGCAGGAACTACTGACGCGCATCCGCGGCTTCGTTGCCAACTTTTTCGGCTGCCAGCAGTGTCGAGAGCATTTCCTCGAGGCAGGGTACCAGTCGAGCTTTGTTTGTTTTTATGACATCAAACTGACAAGGCCTTTGACTCTTGCAAGCGCCCACCTCAATCATGCTGCAGCAACTGACTTGTGGGAGCTGGGGGCAAGCGGTAAGCCTGCTTGTTGAAGCAAGGTTCGATCGCTGCCACCTCAAGGCTGACGATGCTGCTGGCGCAGCTCTTTGGCTGTGGAAGGCTTTGGAGGGCTAAAGGAAGGTTGCCGTAGCACTCTCTCGGGCCTCAGCGTTTGCCTGTCGTGCACCGCCAGATGCACAACGATGTGACCTTGCGAGTAGCAGCCGAGAGTGGCCGCAGCTCAGCAAAAGCAGAGGAAAGCCAGCATCGAAGCGAGTGGAAGCGCATACCAGCGCCTTTTTCTTCGACTAGCAAGTAAACGTTCTTTGGACCCATGCGAGAACTTAAAAAGCCTGCGTAAGTGGCTTTGGTGGACAAAGTGTGGTGCCGTGCCCAACTAGGTCCAATGCCAAATCTCTGGCCCGCTGTGGAGGACTTCGTTCGGGTCCCTTTTGCGCAGCCATCATGCCACCGTTGCTCGACGGCATCGCTAAAGTCATGCTATGTCGCCCAAGAAGTTTCAATTTCGGAGGACTGCAAAACTTGCAGGCTTCAAGCAGCACGCTTGTGAGCGCCTGAGATGGCAGCTGTAGTTGCCAGGCACTTTTCTACCTTTCTGGTGCTTTATGCTGCGCATTTGTTTGGTTGAGCATAGTTTAACACTTTTCTGCACTGACTGTGGCCTTGGATGTGTCAAAAGCCCTGCGGTCCAGCATCTCGCGGCATGACCTCACTTAACCACAATCCATAGCCCCTTCCTGACCAAGCAGGGATTTGGGATGGAGAAGACGATTGTTCGTTCTGTTGCTGAAGATCTGGTCAGCCATGTCAACCATCACCCAGATTCCAGTTAATCTATCGTCCCAAAGCGCATTCCTTTGAGCCGCCATTCGGGCTCCTGCGCATAGCAAAAGGACAAGCATGTCTTCCTTCAGCGGGGATGGGTGGGTGGGATCCACTTGGGGAACGTGAAGAAAACTCCTCAAAACCCAAGACGACACAAGACCAGCAGTCAGTGTTTGCAAGCATTGGTGTGTGTGGAGGTGTGTGTGTGTGTGTGTGTGTATGTGTCGAGCTAGGGCAATGCGATCGATTTGTGTGCAGCTGCTCGTTTTGTGTTGGATTTTCTGTCCGAAACACGGGATTGAATCAGAACCACTGCAGAAGCAACGTGACTACGCGCTTCGACGAAGCGGCTGTGTTGGCTCACCTTCGTCTGCTTCTCAGCTGCCGGCTGCAATGTTGTTTATGCCCTTGATGTGTCTGATGGGCGAGAGTGCGGATCAAGGTTCCGAATACTGGAGCTCTGAGCCACGGACTTGTCTGGATCCCGCTGCCTGGTATCTTTTGATGTTGAAATCGTCCCAAGGTGGCAGCAAGACCATGCAGGACTGACATAATCTCAGCAAAGGGGCAACTGCTAAGTGAGGATTCCGCGGGTGGGCGCAGCTGTTGATTTTGTCTGGCCTACGGCCTACGGCACGGAAAGTCAGGCCCTGGTGACAGGCTCTGCTCTCTTTTCAGGAGCTCTCGGCCTAAGGTCCGCGCTCTACTACACAGCTTGACACCGTTTGAACGCACTTTCCCACCCGCTCGTGCATCTGCACATCTTGGCGCCAGAAAGGCCTTCGGGAATGGAGGCTTCTCTGGCGCCTTGTCACTGTAGTCAGAGGAAATGTCTGTTCTAGGGCCCTTATTATACATTCTTCTACTGCTAGAGGGTGGTTCTTTGATTCGCCAGACAGGACGTCCTTTCATGCCAGGCCAGCTTGCTTCTGCTTTGCTTCCTTTCCACTGTTGAGCATGCGATGCGTCACCGCTGTCCCTCCTAAAGAGTTTTCGCGAACACCCAGCTCAACTACATGCTGCAACCATCTTGAACCCGCCATGCAAAAGCATGCAAAAGCACACAAAGCCGCGCTGACGAAGCCTTCCCAAGTCACATCAGGCCCTGTGGCCGAGGGCTTCCTTGGCACTTTGGTTTTTGCCGTTTGCCTTGCTACTTGGATGGAGTCAGTGGGCGAGTTCGGTCAATTTGATTGGAATCTGTCGCTGTGCTTGCCGCTGGCTAGAGTCGTCTGCGCCTGCATGCTCCAGAGTCGACTGCACAAAGGCCTTGGCGGTGCTACGCTCGATGCGGTACTGTCCCCGAGGCCCAGAGTGCCCGGGGTCAGGGTGCTAGACGTGAAACAACCAGAAACTCCATTGAACCTGGATCATCGTTCAGAGAGTGGGAAAGCCAAGCGAAGCTCGAAGCCCGAGTGTCCTTCTGAGTGTAGCGACATGTTCCGAGATGTTGCGGAGCCTTGCGAGGTAAAGAAACCAAAGGCAGCTGAGAGCAAATGCAGACCGAGCTTCATGGATTGCCAGGCTTGTGTGTTGGTGGCTTTGTTCACTTTAGTTTGCTGTACTTCTGTGTGCTTTTGGCTTGGCAGGTTGCGGGCCGACGCTGCAAAGATGGAGAACCATGACCGAGCAGAAATGAGCTGCATGTGCGATGCGGCTACGAGCTACCCGAAGATGTTCGGTTTGGCGGCCATTCTTAGAGAGATGCTCGAAGCGATCAGGCATCGCAGCATTCGCAGACTTCGCTTGCTGTGCTGATTGGAAAACAATCGGTATCAGTGCGGAAACGTGCGGGGAAATGTGCGTGGCAATGTGCGGGGCAATGTGCGGCAAGTCTGGCACCAGCTGGTCGGCCAGCAGTCGAATCTGTCAGGATGGCCTTCCCTCGGGCCTATTCGAGCATAAGCCATGACCAGATGTTGAGACAGGCCCCCTCCAGTTTGCGCCAAGCCTGCTTTTCTGCATTGTTTCTGGAACAGGCAAGCACGTACTGGGACTCCGACACACGCAGACGTTCCGCCGACCTGTTTAGTGAGCAGTGGCAGCGCAATGTAGCCCAGACAGTGAGAGACGCAGACTGACAGACAAACCTATCTACTTCAGTTCATTGCGGTGGCAGGCTATCGTGCGCATTCACCGGAGGTGGAGTGCGGGACACCACGAGTGCATGCAAGATCCATGTCTGAGGCTCAAGTTGTTTGCATCGCACGACTTGCAAATAAAGAAGCCTTTTCAGACTGAGTGGGGCTCCTAGTGTGTGTTGAGGCCTCAGCCCCAATATCCCCAATCACCTGGGCAGCTTCCACGCGCCTGGTCAGCCGCCCTTGCCTCAAGGTTTCCAGATCTATCACAGCGCAGCGTGCTATCATGGAAAATGGATTGTGGATTGTTCCTGAGGTGACTTGGTGTAGCAACGGTTTGCATGCTTCCGCCCAAGACCAAGTGAAATTGCATGTGTTTGCTGCAGAGTGAACGTCTTTGTAGCTAACTTGTGAGGATGTGTGAGTACTTAAATGTCCCAGTGCACGGCCGTGTTTCGTTGATTGTCTGCAGCCCGTCTTCTGAACGTGATTGGCATGAAGCTAGGCCAACATTCCCATGGCCTCACCGCAGAAGCCCAGGGTCATCGAGCCGGCGCCTCGCGGTCTCGCGGAGTATCGCGGGAAATCTCGCGAAGTATCGCGGGGTCTTTAGTGGCCGTTGTTGGCTTGGGACCTTGGGAACTTGGGAACTGCTTTGAACTGCTTTCAGGAAGCCAGCGCCTTTCCATTTCCCGCAGCCGCCAAAAGCAGTTGTACCTTGGCTGCGATGCGAAGGGAGATCATGCAATGTATCTGAGGAACACTTCGGCATTTGCCTCTCCCACCTGTCTCATCAGGTGGTACAAAGCAATGCACTTCGACTTGCCAGAAGCCTGAAACATGCACCTTGCATTGTCGAAGAGTGCACATTCCATCACATTCCTGCTTAGGGGGGCTTTGGAGGCCCGCCTGTTGTGCTGTGTCGGCCAGATCTGCAGCATAGGATGCTGTTGCAGATGCGCGCGTCTGTATGTGCAGGTGCACAGAGTCCGCGCCTGCGGCAGCAGCAGCCGAGGCACCGCAAGCATGACACATCTGAAATGAAGATGCGCACAGCCTGGAAGCTTTGCTCTTCTCCTCGGTTTGCTGAATCGGTTAGACGTAGCTGCTTAGACGTAACAGCTTAGGAAGCACCGGGGATAACGTACTCTTCAGTGGGCTGTTGAGGCTGATTAGCAGCCCGCCGCAAAGCTGCGCCCTCAGTGGCCTCGACCTGGAGCTGGGTGTGAAGGCGACAAGTCCCCTCTTGACAAGGCCCGGCCGCAGCGACCTCCTCGATTTCAGCCCTGGTGGGATGCGGCGCTCCTGACCGGAAAGCGCGTGCTTCTGGTCAGGGACAAGCGCAGACGCTGCCTCAGCAGATCTGCGTGCTGTCATCGGAGTTCCTTCTGCGTTTTGAGCAACAGGTCAACATCACGTCCTGCACCGTCTGCCTGGCACCAAGAGCATCCAAGACCCGGTATTTCCATGCGTTTTCCAGTGACGGAATGCACCGGAAGTCCACGAGTTCCTGCGTGGACTAAGGAAAGACAAGGCAGCGATGCCGAGGAGCAAGTCGGTACTTTCCTGTCGAAGCTTGGTTTTTGAGCGCGCTCGAAGGTCACAGAGCATGTGCAGCACGTTGCCCACGTTGCACAGGCTCAAGGCTTTGCTAAGCTTTCGGGAGCTTCGTTTGTGCTGGCCTGTCGAAGCCCATGGCCTTCAAGCTGTACGACCTCTTTGTGGCAGGGTATGACCTGGCCAAGCTTGCGGGGATGGATTTCTTTCACACCTCTGTCGTCCTATGTCCCACTGCTGCGGGCGTGAGTCGCGAAAGGATGCTAGACAGTGAAACGTTGCATGAAAATCTCGAACGGGCAGACTGCGCAGAAATGGTGTTTGACCGCCGTGAACTTGGAATCTGGTTCAACACGAACCTTGGTCGCTGGAGTCTTGAGGGCAACCAACGAGCAGCAGTGCATTGGAGGTATGCAGGAGAGGTCCGCTTGCCTGGTGCCACGGCCCTTGAGGCCTCAAAAGCATTGAAGGAATGGGCAGCAAGGCCTGAAGCAGGAAACTTCTTGGCAGGAACCTATAACCTGTTTAGCCATAATTGCAACAGCTTCACGTCAGCCATTTTGCACAAGACTGGGTTTGATCCGCAGCAAGTGTTGGCCTGTGGGGACTTCGGGAAGTCTGGAAGGCAAAAACCATGTTTGGCCCCTGAAAATGCCGCACTTAGTCCCGAGATGCACAAGCGCTTCCTCACTTTCCTTTGACTTTCCTTTGAGACTCCTGGGTCGCGGTCGAAGTGCTACAAGCGCTCTGTGTGGCATCCTGGGCTTGGCACGTCATCCAGGCTCAGCTGGACCTCGCCCCGAAGAGTTCATGCACAGCCAGGGCAAAGGCCATGCTGTGGCGAGAGGCTCCAGGGCTCCAGGGAGGCTCCAGGGAGGCTCCAGAGGGAGGCTCCAGGGAGGAGGCTCGAGACCCTGAGTCGGTGCTCTGCGCATGTCACCCGCGACTGTGGAGGCGGCAATGGCTGTTTGGACACAAGCGTGCAGCCTCGCAAAAACAAAAAGTTGTGCGAACAGGGATGCTTTGAGGAATTTCGAAAGCTTTCAGCTGACATGTCGCAATCTTGTCCTGTGCTTCCTGGGAGTGCTGTTACCTGGTCCGGGTGGCCTTGCCTAGCCAGGATGCCCCTGAATTCAGCATCCCCAGCACAGACCTGGACGGATTGCTCCGGTAAGGTTGCAGAGACTGCCAGCCGCATTGCTCCAACCTGCCACCCTTCCTCAGGTACCTCTACGGACTTTGCCAGCGCGGGCTCCGCATTACAGAGGCTAGCAGAGTAACTATCCGGTGAGGATGTGAATTCTTTCGCACACCTGCAGGCTACGTACTGCGTCAATTCTTGGAACTTGCCAGCGTCTGAGAACTCTGCATATTTCAGAACTCAGCGAGCCTGGACCGGATACAAACCTCCATTGCTTAAGGTACGGGCTCATCCCACTCAAGCATCACGGCTTCATCCTCTTCACAAAGGTCAGCCCGCAACATGCGTTGCTTGACGCTGGTCGAGTCACACCAGTGCATCTTTGCACATGCGAGCAGATTGCAGCGTTTCAGCCTTCGATTGCCTATCCACCCAATAAACTCACCGAGAGTACCCGAGGCAGCAAGATCTCTAGTTTTCATGGCCAGACCCTACGGTTCGCACAGTTCGTGCATAGGCAGATATCTGTGTAGCAGTGAGCTATGCACATGGGCGATGGGGTGCCGGCCAAGACGCTTGACCGCAACTCTTTCGGTGATATGCTTCTGAGCTTCATATCGGGGTACCGTGCAAGTCCTGAAGTGCTCGGTGCTCCAGGCGGCACAGCCACATGGTGAAGGCGCTTGCACGAGCTTCCCGAACAAAACCGCTCCCAGACGCTCAATGGCAAAACCATCGGTTCTGCACAGTTCTGCATCCCTGCACATGCGCGATTGCAGCCTCAGTTTATGTCGCTTTGTGTAGGAGAGGCCATGCCGGCAAGCAGGATTTTGACGAAAGCTCCCTCCCAGGAGCTTTCGTTCAGAGAACGGCTTTGCTGAATCAGTCAGGGGTGCGGGCGGGAGGGGGAACCCTGAATAACTTGCCCAATTGTGCAACTCCCCACCAAAATCGGTGGTGGGAGCCTTTGGGGACATGGCCACGGCCCGGCTCCAGTGCTCACAAGGCTCGGCCCGTCGGTGGGCTTACCCTATAACTCAACACCCTGAACCCTTTCTGGCTACGGTCGTTTAAGGTTTTAGGAGTGATGTCCTGGTTTAGACTCCAGACTTCGCGTGCAATCACTTGATCAGCACTCACTGCAAACCCCCGAGCTCGCAACTGTAAAGCCTAGGGCCTAGACTTTCAGCCGGATGAACCCCAAGGCCCAAACGTTAGCTTCCTTTCTTAATTAGGCAGTGCCGTCTTGCTGAGCTTTCGTTCCCCCCCGGCCACTGACTCGTGGACCCAGGATGGTGATGATGCACATGGCTTACCAAAATGCCTCAGGACGTCGGGCTGTGAACGGGTCTCAGAGTAGCAGGTCGATTGATGTTTGAAGGAATGGCGCAAACAGAATGAAGTGACGAGAGTCGAGAGTGTTTCTTTGGTGCTTTGTCCGGTGTGCCTTTCGTGAAGGACACGAGACGCCTTGGGCTTTGGCCTTGGTGTCACTGTGGGGGCTGGTGTCTTCATGGCAACTGGTAAGGCCGCTCAGGAGGCTGGACCAGCACCCAAGCTGCACTACAACACATCACAGAATGTTACAACTCTTGAGCACAGCATTGCCGGCGCCAGCAATCTCAAGGCGGTGACGCTATCGTTCCTGATAGCGGCCATCGGCTGCAGCTGTACAGGACGGGTGGTAGTTCTGCAGATGGGGTCACGTTCCGTGTTCCGTAATGTTGAGCATTGTGCATCTTGTGCGCAGTCCGGACATGACAATAGGGTCTCTCACCGGGGAAATTGACAGCAAACATGCCTTGGAAATTTACAAGGAGTATAGTTTGACGGCAATGTCTGTTGCTTGAGTTGGTGGCATGCAGCGATGCAGCTCTCTCCAATCACGAGGCCTTTGTTATGCTGAGCTGGCGGCCCTGGCTCCCTCCTCCGGTAGCTCCTACACCTTTGTCTACCACTCTGCTGGTGTCTTGGCACCCCAACAGCCCCAACGAATCCGCATGCTACATGGTCCCTTTAGCACAACAGCTTTGCAGTGAGAGGTGTGGTTCTGGCATGTGTTGGCCGTAGAGGTTCGGCATTGACAGAGCTCCACTGATCATCTGCAGAGCTGCGCGCAGCCAAGGTGAACTTCCAGCTTGTCTGGTCGGACTGACAAATATTGTGAATTCCATTTTATCGAGTGCCGCCGTGGCTCGCGGTTGGGCAGGCTACCTGCGCCTGTTCCTTTTGTCAACGGGGCTTTCTCCACCACGCTTCATGGAAGAATTCAGCTGGGGGCCTCTGCAAATATCAGCTTTGGCTCCGCTTCTCATAGCTGTGGTGGTGGCCATCAACCTTTGCGGGACATTGGCCATATCAAGCTTCAACAACGTTGTCACATTTCTGTCGGTATCCCTGCTGCTAGCCTATGCTTGTGGAGGTGCACTGCAAGTTGACACAGAACTCTGGGTTCCATACGCTCCATACGGTGCTGAGGGAATCGCCAAAGGTGCTGGCTCAGTGTTTTTTTCGTTCATTGGCTTTGACGTGCTTGCAACTCTGGGCGCCGAAGCCGTAAATGAGCGAGTCGTACCTTGTGGCATTGTGCTGACATTGATCTTCACCACGTGCCTGTACTGCGGCGTTGGAGCCGTCTTTACAGGCCTTGTAGGACCCGATGATATAGATATGACGGCCCCTCTGGCCCGTGCGGCAGAGCAGAAGGGGCTTCCCTTCCTGGCCCTGCTGGTGTCAATTGGAGCGCTCGGAAACACCTTGACCACTGTCATCGGCTCGATTGTTGCAAACCCGCGCTACTGCCTATCCATGGCGCAGGATGGACTCCTACCAGCCACGTTGGTTCGCATCAACCGCTTCGGAGCTCCGGCCCGTTCCCTTCTTGATGCTTGGCCATCAAGCTATGTGCCACTCAAAAGCTTTCCGTTCTTCAGGGTAGCAGGTAAGCCTGGTAAGCGCAAGCATGCGTGCCTTCCTCGGCCGTCGTGCTGAAAGCGCCGACTCAGAAGCAAAGAACGACAGAATTACTCAACAGCTGGACAAATATCAATGCCGAAAAAACAGAATTGATGCCGGCGACTTGAGCAGCGGCAGTGGACAACATGCATCCTCACACACACACACACTCTCCCTCTCTCTCTCTCTCTTTCTCTCGCTCGCTCGCAAGCGCTCGATTCTCAGAAGCTCCAAGAGTCAGAGAAGGACAGCAGAGAAGTGCAGGCCACATCCCGAGAGTCGCCAAGGCAAAGCGCAAACCCAAGAGTCCAAGAGCCTCTCGGCAAACCTGTAGACTCTAAGTTGTATTGCGTAGAGTCCACTGCGAGGGTCCAACAGCAGACGTAAGATGTAAAGGCAGGATGCGGCATGTAAAGGCCAGTCGGCCAAAGGTCTTGGCGAATCCCGCCGAGATGCCAGCATGCTTATGACCTATGATCGCTTATGCTGCAGGGCTCTTGCATTTTCGAAGGTTTCGGCTTGAACACACACACACACACACACCGAGACAACAAGATGACTAGCCAACAGGCCTGGAGCAATGCCCTGATCGCCTTAATCTCCGACCAGCGCAGCCAGACATGAAGCATATCTCTTTGTGTGCGGTGCTAGAAGTGTGATGATGCTCGTGCATCGGGAAAAATGCAAGAGTAGAAGAATATATACTAGCAAAATAACCAGAATGAAGTAATGCAATATGTCATGATGTCGTTCTGGAACCTAGGTGATGGTAGGTCCCGCAGTGGTCATTGCAGCGCTGTTCGACTTCACCGCTGTAGCTGACGTCGTCTCAGCCGGTGCTCTAGGACCCTCGGCAACTGAGACCCCATGTGATTAGCCCGTTACGATGGGTGGTCCACGAGACTGCATATGACTGCATTCAAACGGCAACTCGAGATGGAGAGAAATCCCCAGAGAGCGAAGAAGGGGAAATGCAGAATGAAGCATGACATGTAACATGAAGTGAAGCATGAAGTGCAATGACTGGGATTCGCTGCGCGGCGCGGCAGCCCTCTCAGGAACCTTCGCCTTGGTCTGTGCATCTCTGATCCTGCTGCGATGCCCGCGTTCTTGGGACGCAGGTGCTTGCAACGTGTAGCTGTTCAGGGGTCTTCCTCTCTCATACGGGGCTTTCTAGGGCGCAGGTGTAACGATTTGTGAGCCTTGAAGGAGCTCCACACGGAGAGGAGTCTGCGCACACGGAAGACGACGATGACTGTGGGACGTCCAAGGCGCCGCCGTCTGCTCCAAAGTCAGCTACTTGCTCGCACTTGTGGATTCGCCACAAGAACAGATAAGAACCGAGGGTCCACGACAGCCGACGGCAGACTGTGCGTGTTTTGTTATAGCATATGCTACCGTGTAGAGAGCAGATATCAGAGAAAACTCTCTTTGGCATTTCTCATGCTCTTCGCATCGATGCGGCCAAGGTGGTTCTAGGCGGGGGGCCTCTCTGAGTCTTTGAGTCTGAGAGTAGATTAAGGCTCAAGGAGTAGTAAAGAGCAATCCTCACAGATCATTCGTTTGGAATGGCAGTCTCAATCTGACTCAATTGGTGTGGCCAAGCATTGTAAAGAAGTGAGCATGCTACTGTCATCCTGTGGGAGTGAATGACTTTTGATCGCTGTGCCAGGCATGGCCAGCTTCGTTGTCTTTACCTTCGTTGGGGGCATTCTCTTCCGAATGCCCCCCGGCGGCCACGTGGCTCGGCTGCATAGACATTGTGAACCTCAAAGCCGCCAGAGAAAAGGCCTGCTTTCGAGCAGGTCTGGCCAAAACTGTTGAAGCAAGTGAGGCATGGTTGGGTGCAGTGCTCACTGCAACATGGCTGCACACCAAAGACTTGACTGTCTATTGCAACAGATTTGTCGTCGCACAGAACCAAGTAGCAGCAGCTCAGAATCCAAGGTTGGCGCTTGTGCTGCGATCGCGGCTTGCGTCGTGGCTTTACCCTTTCTCCGTGGTGACGAAAAGTCTCATGTGCCTCGAGCAGAGATTGCAGCGTGATTACTCAACAGCTGTGACAACAAGTGTCATTTCTTTTGCACTTTAGCACAAAGATTCTCAGAGCCTTGGTTCGAGATGTATCAGTCCGCAAAGCTGCAATTGGATTCTCCAACTTGATCTCAGTTTGCTGTGACAGGAGTATTCTTGCAAAATCTTATGCCCGTGTGCTGCAGCGAGCTTGCTCCATATGTGGGAGCGAGTCGGAAGGGGGTGGGAAGGCATTGTAACGTGCGAGGTGCAAAATGAAAAACTCCAGCACATTGTAGCTGAAGCCAAAGAACGCCAATGCTTGCAACCCTCCGTCCTGTTGACGGATACCAGAAGTAGGCGTCAACTTCAAGCACCACTGACACGCGTAGCTGCCAGAGGCCCGCGCTGAGACTACTTCTCGTGCCGGTCAATTTCGAATACCACTGATGCCGTTACTGCCTCTGCGACTTGGTGAATTGTTTCCGTTGATGCTGCGCTCCATTGCCAAGGGCAAGTTGATGGGTGAGCATGTGTCGAGTGTTGTTTTCCAGCAAGGTTGGGCATGTTCATGAATGTCTCTTGGCTGGAAACAGACAGACGTCAGTATTGCAACACCGAACTGATTACATCAAGAGTTTGGAAGTCCAGCTAAAATTTGCTGACGGTCAAATTTTCCGTGCAGCATTCCATGCGGGCAGAACTAGTTAGCTACAGAGGGCGCGTTGTTTCGGTCACTGACAAATGGAGCGGCTTATGGCAGGTCGCGTTGCTTTCGCAGATGAGCTGGCTCACCCTGATCGAGGTTGCAGTTGTGCAGGCGATGGGAGCTGCACCTTGGAGAGATGGAGGTTGTGCCGATTATGAGGCAGATGTCGTTTATTCCTCCTGTGTAGACGCTGCCTCTGTGCTGTCCAGGGTCTGAAAGCACAAGTCTCGTGCATTCCGAGTACTCAAAAGGTCCGTGAAGTTCATTTGCTTGGGAAAGCGGGTAGCTCGAACCAGTGTCGGACGCGCTGCAGTTGTGCCCTCGTGACTAACGATCTGAGCTTTTCGAACTCCAAGGTGCCACTGCCATTCCCAGTATTCTTGAGATTTAAAACCTTGTTAAGCCCTGTTGAAATTAAGTTTCTCGTGGGCCTTGATTGAAAAAGTTCAATGGGGGCTCCGAGCCCTCCAAGAATGTGCCGGCGGGCTGAACGAGGCTCCTGTGTTCTGACAGCCGTTCGTTTTGCAGTGAAGAGTGCTCCAGCGCCTGCCATGACCAGCTCTTTGCTAGCCTCGGCTGGAGAGGAAACGCAAGAAGCCAAGAGACTTCAGCTAGAGACGCAGCTGCACAGTTCCATGTTTCCCATCGATCAATTGCAGCTGAAACTGTCCCATAAAATCCAGTGGCAGAAGGACTTGCAGAAGGGCAAAGTTGGCAAAAGCTCAGAAAGTCTCAAAAAGTCTCAAAAAGTCTCACTAAAGTCGCACAAGGTAGTTCAGAATGTCATTCTGTCATAAAGTGTCGCCTTTGTGCATGTTGGACCTAGGCATATTGTGTAATTATCTTCGCTCGTGCCAAGAAGTGCTACAATTCTACAACCATGCACGAGATTCAGCAGTTCCAGCTTGGTCGGCCTTTGTGAACGTGGTGTGGTTTCATGGGTTTTCTTTAACGCGTGGTCAGAGCGTAGGGTCAGCAATCAGTATATGTCGAGGCATTCTACTTTGGCTACTCGGCACCTCGCAGTCATCTGAATAGGCACAGAAAAAAGGACAGGGGGGGTTCTTAGCAGCTTTGCGGCGTTTCATCGCACGATGCGGACGGAAAGTCATGCGTGCGCAAGCTAGTCTGACTTTGACTCGCAATGTTACTCCGTGTTAGGTGCTTAGCAAACGTTCCATGCCCCTGCAGACCTGGAATCCCGTGTTCGAGTGCGCAGTTCCGGCGGAAGAGACCAATCAGTCCTGACGCCTGGACACTGATAGGCGCGCAGGCAGCGGTCTTTGGTAGACGTTTCACGTGCCGAGAGCATGTTAAACCTTGCCTGCGTGGAGTTGGACAAGTGCACCCATTGACGAAGCGAGCTCCTGCTTTGGCAGAGGCGCGTCATGTTGCACAGCATGCCAACACAGCGCAACACCAAACATAGGAGCAACTGCATCACACGGCCGTGTGTCTAGTTTCTTGTATGCATTCGTCTCATCTCGATGCAGCAAAAACAGCACTCTAACAATGTAGCTGAATGGCACCATCACAAACAGCGGATGTGCCAATCACAGGATGAAGGCTGCCTAAGAAGGTCCGGCTGGCTTCTGCGGTCCACCCCGCTCTTACTCATTTTTTACAGCTATGAGGCTATGATTCCCTGAAAGCCGCAGCCTAGTCAGCAATACATTGCATGTGTCCCGGAGAACCTTGACGTGCCGACAGCAAGAAGGTTTTCACACTCCCTGAAGATTGAGGGGAGATTTAGTGTACAGTGATGCCCTCAGTGCATCTGTGTTCAAGAGCAGATGTGCATCTGTGGTTTAAAAAATGGCGTGTCTTGAGCCTGGAAGTTTGCAATGGTTTCTGTTTGAACGTCTTTCTCGAACGGAGAGCAGCTGGACGTGCACCTCCGGGCTGCAGAATGCATCAAACTCCAGCAACCATGCTGACTAGTGGCTAGTGCTGACAGGATATGACGTATGACATGGATTGGCACAGTGTCTTGAATGCTCTCGCTGTCAAGTTTGCCTTCTTGCAGGGTTGCCGACTGGACTCCTATCTGACACTGGATTTCAGCTCGAGGCTGTGGGATGTTGAATGATGTTGATTCCAAATTGTGTACCTGCATGTGGCTGGCGTACCACTCATGTGTCGATCGTTGCAACTTGCTCGTTCCAGGGGGATTCTCTGGGACACGTTCGACACGTATCCCGATGTGCCCGAGGGCACATTCTTTGCCAAAACGTGCTTGACTCAGTGTGTCATGTCCTAGCGCAAGTGTCGGACGAAGCTCAACTCATCAAGGACGGCAGTATCAGACATTGTCAACGCAACCCAAACTAAACCTCCTCTGCAGAATTCAAGCAGCCACTGCCACTGCCACTGCTGGACAAACACAGCATCGCTGAGGTACAACATCAGTTTAGATCCGCTGGCTCTCAGAGAATACTGCAAGGACCGCTGAGATTGCATGCTGGGTGTTGCAGCATGGGTGCAGAGAGATTGGAAATTTGGGCAGAATCAGAGCAATCAGTTTGGAGGACAAGATAACAAAGAAGACCAAACACAGACAGACGAATGAAGAGTGGTGCAGCATTTCTGTCGTGCTGCTGCTGGGCTGCTGGGTGGGGGTGAGGGCCTAGGGTTTTTGGGGTTTGGGTTCGTCAACGGTTGTTATTGCTGACCATCATCTTGGTCAACGAATGAGTTTGAAGCCTTAGCAGTACGATACTTCAAACGGTTTCTAATGGCTTGTACGAGGGGAGGGGAGTCTTCACCGCTAATATGGCTGGCAGCTTAATCTAAACCTTACAGCACAAAAGCCTTCAAACCTTAAAGCCCGTACCCACAGGGATGAGTCTTTTGAACATGCTTCTGCTTTCGTTGCATCGGTCTCGGGTTTTAGGTTGTCTTTTTGGGTTTTGAGCTTTTCGGGCTCGGGCATTTTTATGGACGTTTTTCTGTGTGGCTTCTTTCAGGATTGCGGTTTGAGGGCGATGTTAGTTTTTGAGGGTTGGGCCTTTTCATGGTTTAAGGCTTTAGGTTTGCGCTTTGGTGCTACCCCACACTGCAAGCATGCCGTCCAACAGCTCTTGCCTCTTATGCCCCTTGTTTATCGGCGCATTTTTGCTTACTTTCGCAGCGGTTTGTTTTCTTATTTGGCTTTCGATCACGTTTTGTTTTGAGATTTCGTGTCTGATGTTACGGTTAGCTGAATGTGTTCCTGAGATCTCGCTGGGTTTATGATTCCGTGCCTGCTGATTCTGAATTTGTCGTCTGATGTTGGGATGTATGTCAACGTGATAAACTGATCGTGGCAACGATCATCGATCAACCAAGGGCACCCACGCTGCACATCGTTGGTGCAAGCCGAAGCTTTAGCATCAAACCAGTAAGTAAGCAAATTGAAGGACACGGAGCCGTTCTCGTGGCCTCACAATGATTGCAAAAAGTGGGCCAAAGGCATGTTGCGGGTGTGGCTCCCAGTGACAACAGTGACAACAGAGGGCAGTGCACTGCGCAGCACAAATGCTGCCATGCCATCATCTGAGTTGATGGGCATCAAAGAGGACCCAGATGTGGATGGCCGGCGGCAAAGCTGTTTTGTATGTTTTGGCATTGTTTCTGATTTGAAGCAGCAATGCTTGTCTGATCTACATCTTTGGAAAGGTGCCATCGACAAGCTCACGAGGCCTCCCAGCTTGCCAGCGATGAGCAGATGGATGAGTTTAAACGTTCTAGTGATGGGTTCAGCTTAAGTTTCGCCGAGGTTAGGAGGCATGGAATGCACCCGCCCCCCAAGCGGATGCAATAAAGGATGAGTAAATTGGCCCGCCTCTTCTTATGTTATCCCTTCTTCGTTCCATCCTTGTCTCGTGGCATAAATCGCATCCCGTCTCATCCGGCGCCCACACTGCAGGGGAAATATGCGACTGAGAGACATCATCACATGTGGGGGCAGCACTGCTCCAAGCGCGTCGCGCGGTGGGCTTAGCCCAGCAGTGCTTTCAAGAAAGGCAGTCCTTGAATTCGCTACACTGAGGTTTCATTGGCTGCATGCAATAGCAGGTGGTGCGCGCAGGACTTTGCAATATTCACTCAACATGTTGCAGTCGACTTTTCTCTACGCTTGATCGTCTTCACTTGTCTCTGCGTTCATGTGATGATGCTGTGCTACCTCCGACCATCTCAAGCACCATGATGCGGGGCTTGGCGGGCTCTTTGCAGCTCAGCCCCCCCTTATATCAGGCCGGTGCCTCATTGCCAGGTAGACTTGCTTGGTGCAGAGCTTTCCCGTCCAAGTTGCAGGCCTTCCTCTGCACGTGTTGACGTGTGAAAAGCTGGAGCACCTTCGGCAAGAGCCTCGGAGTCCGTGACGAAAGTACACAGCGTGTGGCAAGTGCCATCAGTCTGCTCTTGAAGGCAAGACGATGACGATCATGGTTGTGCGAGCGGTGCCAACACTACTGCAGATTGCTCAGACTGCCGTGCTTTTGGGGCGAAAAGGCGGTGAAAGGATCCTGAGAAGGCGATGCTGAAGCTGGGTCTCGCCACAGAGCAATGTCAAGGGGATTCAGCCTGTCTTCGCCTGAGGCTCATTGTTTACAAGATCCACCTTGCTGCATCCAGCCGCGGAGAGGTCTGGAAATGCAAGTGTGAATTGGACAAGGAGTTTTGCTGTCGGTGTAGCACATCTCCTGCATCATCATGGATCATCTATTGTCTTGGCGAAATTGTTGCCTGCTGTAGCTCTTTTTTTTTCTACTTCCCTAGCTCCCAAGCACGGCTACAGCAAACTTAACAGGAACTAGGCCTCGTGTGAGCTGTGCAGTAAAAGCGAAAATGGGCAGTACCAGTGGCGGTTGGGAGTTTTTGCGCTATTCGTAAAAATGTGATTTCATGGGGGGTGCTTTCATGTCCTTTCGTTGTGAGTGGGAGGCCAGCAAGGAGAATGTGCTGTGCATGTGCGAGGTATTGCGAGGTCACGGCAGAAGAATAAGCGTTTTCAGAGGTTGTTGGCCGACGCCCACACATCCTTCCCTTTTCCTTCAGTCTTTCCATGATCCTTTTTTTGCGTTCCCACTTTTTCCTGCACTTCTGGCAGATACAGTTGATATAATGCTTAAACGTAAAATGACCGTCTGCTGACCTGCGAGGGGATCACGCAAAGTAAACTCGTCTTCGCTTTTTCGGTAGTGTTCTTTTACAGTAGGAGCCACCTGCAGCAAACCTACAGCAAAAGAGGGGCCGATATGAGATCCCTAGGGCAGGACCTAAGTCACGGGATTGGGGTTCCATGAACTCGCGATGCCAGCGGAATGTTGGCAACATGGTGAAGGGACTTCTTCAAAGAATCGCATCCATGCATGACGGCGAGGTGGAAAGCATTGCGCTGTTTTTCTGCGTGCAGGCATCTCTCGAATCGTCGGATTCCTCAAGCGTGGACCTTTCCGAAGGCGAGCAGCCTTAGCCTTCAAACATGAGAGGGTGCATCGACAAAACATCCTGCAGGGCCAGTTTAGCAAGATGGGTGCTCGCTCAAAGATGTCAGTTACCATGATATACCATGCCTGCGGCATGCATGCAGGTCTTGCAGGCACGTTGCTGACAGAGCATTGCGAGGAGGCCACGTCAGCGGCAAATTGTACGTGTGCAGCGTGTTTCCATCAAGAGGCAGGCTTTCGCGGACGGTTTGTTCACAGCTGGCCATCTCACGAGGCTGTGCATCGGAGTCGCTCGGCCAGTGAGACGATCCAGGTTGCTGAAGCAGTAGCTAACTTGGTCACTGGCTTGTACCTGCATGACCTCATGCACTGGCACCTTCGAATCTCAAGCGTGGCAGCTCGTTCAAGTTTTGGCTCAGTCCGACAGTCCTGGGCTAGGGCAGTCGCAATGTGACATTCGCAAGCACCTGGAGGTAGAACATGCAAACCTGCATCTGCCTACTGTATTGCAAATGCTGGGCCTGCAGAAGTTGCTGCCCTGCGCCCCCATGGCAGTTTGCTTCCTTGACCTCGTTTGATGATGGTGCATGACGGTGCTGGTCACAAAGTGGTCGACTTGGTGGAAGTTTTCCCCTTTTCTCCCCACTCTATCAAAAAGGTAAAGCTCTCAGCACAGGCGAGCGATGCGCTTGGGCGACGCGCTTCAGGACGCATGGACATAGGCTGGGGGGTTCAGGTCAACAGACCCATCCAGGATCCGTGTGACACTGCAGGACTTTCAGCTCTCCTGCTTGCGCTCCGAGGGGCTGACGGTAGCTCCAAGCGATCGGTGCCTTGGCTGAATCTGAGTATGGAAGGTGCCGCCGACTGAAGAACCCACAGTGCAGCTCAGGATGGTACAGCAACAACTAAAAAGGACGCTTCTCAATTGCAGTGAAGCACGAGACTTCAGACTCGCGGTCGGCAAAACGTCCAACTCAGGTCGACAACATACACGAGGAGGAAGAGGGTGGCGAGGAGGAGGATGAAGACTACGTGGCCATCGAGCCAGTCAGCGAGTCCGAGGACGCAAAGCAGCAAAGCAGACTTTAAGTCCGTCCATGTACCCTTTTTGCATCCTTTGCATGAGAGCGCCAGTAGATGCCAGCATCCAGCAAGCTTCCAGAGGAAGAATACTTGGAGGATTCGGAGGAGAGCCGGAAAAGCAATTGTGGATCTCTGCGCTGTGGCCCCTCCATGGCACAGCGCTGATGCAGGAGTCTTCCTTCGATGATGATGAGGAGACGGCATGGTCTGGCCCTTCTTGTGGCGTTGCCCTGTGAAGTTCAGTGAAGGTACTTTGAAGAGTCTGGTCGTTTCAAATCAAGGTCCGAGCTCGAAAGCGGGTCGCTGGCACAAATGTCTTGCAGTGCAGTAGGCGACACGCCCTTGCACATTCTCAAATTCCCACATTCACTAATTTGCTGTACTTGTTTTTCACAAGCATGTTGCAGGGTCATCTGCATCTACTAGGTCCAAGCCCAGGCACGCCCTGTTTACATGCTGTGCTCGGCGTGGAGACAGACACGTCTTGGCTTCGACTTTGAATGCATGGCAACGCTTTGAAATCCGTACGCAACCTGGTTGAAGGCGATCGGCAGCTGTTGCAAAAGCAGAGGCGCGATCTTGCGACTGGAAGCAGTCACGCTTGCGCAGCTACTCATCACTGCCAGGACCCCACACTGGATCCTGAGGAGGATGCATGTAAGCTGAATTGCTGGGGCCAGCACTCTTGATTTGATGATGTTCATGATTCTCACGCAGTGCAGGATCTAGACGAGGATGAGAACCAAAGCTTCGTGCCCCTTGACCTACGTTTTGGTGGTCAAGAGGCAACTCCGTTGTCCACTGTCTACTTCTTCCCCTGGATGGACCATGATTGGATGATTCCTTGAGTGCAAACGCAGCCAGGAAAATCGGGGGCTAACTTCTAGGCTTGCTCTGTCTGATGTTGTCCGGTTGTGTTTGTGGTTGTCTTTATGTGCCTTTCAGTGGTTTCAGTATGTGACTTTCGCTGTCGGTACGTTTTCCTTGGTGTGTCTTAATTCGCTTCTTGGTGTTGTTTTGTTTTCTTCCGTACTCGTGGTGTTGTTCATGCCGGGGGGGGGAGGCGAGGCGAGGGCATGCAGCTGGGGGGCAGTTTTGGATCGTTTACGTCCATATTGTTTGGGGTCTTCGCCTGTGCTGTTTTGGTTTCGGGGCTATAGTTTTCGTTTTTGACATTGTCTTTCTCTGCTTGGGAGAATAGCTCTGCCGTGTGCATCTGCCACTCCGGAGAAGCCGTCGCAGAGAGCCAACTCCACCCCCCTGGCCCCGCCCCCTTGCTAGATTGGACCCCGGTTCTGAGGCTGAGTTTGCACTCCCTGCATCATTGAATGCGGAGGCAATGCGGCTGGCTGAGTCTGCAAAGCCCTTTGAAGAAGGCGCTCCGGCTCCAAGCTTTCAGGCACGAGGGCAACTGATGGTACTCGTAATCGCTTGCAATGGTTGCGTGGTACAATGGCAGTGGCCAGGATGAGAGCTGGCAAGATTGGGGTGACCTGGCAAGTGCTCCCAGGCGTTGCTGATTTCATCCAAATGATTTTGTGAGCAGCGCCGCGGATAGATGCTCAGCTCTTGTAGAACCTTGTGGCAGGCAGGGCGACCTGGGCTTCAACAGCTTCGCGGCAGCACGGCTGCAGGCACATCAGTGCCGGATCAGGAAAGCAGGACACCATCAGACAGTGCTGCCAATTTCAGTGTGGTTATCGGTGGCTAGCGTTAGCGCTTTTTTGGATCGTTTTGGATCGTTCGGATCGTTTCAGGTCACGTGCACCGATCACGCGAAATCACATGCCCCGTGGCATCCTCGCCTCGAGTTGAGCGGCGCTCGGCTGCGCATGGCGGTGCTAGAACATGCTAGAATGACGGCAGGACTGCAGTCCCATTGCCCTACACTGCAGCCTCACCAGGCCCAGGAGTCACGGAGTTCGATAGAGTTTGCGTCGGTTGCACGTTTTGCTGCCTTATCGCACACAGCGAGCTTGTGATGTTTGCCAGCTCAGCCCAGCAAGCCCAGCCAGCATGCTACAGCCATTCATGCCGTACTATGAGCAGCAGGCGTCCCCACCATTGGAAAGCAGACGTGGTTGACATCTTGTTGACCCCTTGCTTGAATTTTCTTGAGTCTTGCAAAGACAGTGCGAGGTGCCTTAAATGGATGCAGTCGGTAGGGTGCTGACTGAGAACGTCATGACCTCTGCCTTGAAGAGCAGAAATCAGGAGCACCAGCAGCTGGACAAATTGAGGGCTGCTAGTCAATTTCCATGTGCCAGGCGGAGGGTGGGGTCCGGCATGCCGGACATGACACGGGACAAGTAAGTTAGGCACGCACGCACAGAACCCCCGCGGACTCCAAACTGAAAGTCCGAACCCCTTCAACTTGTTGACGGTCAACCAATAGCATCCGGATAAGATGATTCCTTTTCACTAGGTTCGAAGCTTGCATACACACCGCACTTGCCGGTCTGACCAACCATCCAGCATGTAGACTTGATCGCCGTTGCAGGCTGCAGTTGCTTTCTTCCTACACCCAGTTTCTCCAATCCAGAGGTGCGCCAGCCCAGCCTTAACTGCGTGGGAGTCCCATCAGCTGTTGGTGCTTCTGGCAATCATTGGTAATCCAAATTGGGTTAAGGCTTCTGGTCGATCACCCGACCGGCTCTGGGAAGACTCGCGAGATGATTTGCGTGAGCCTGCCTTTTGGATCACTGAGCAGTCGTTGCATCTTTTCATGCACTCTGGTCTGCAGGTCTTGGATGGCTACTTCAGTGACAGCCGACCAAAGGTTCCAATTTTTCCAACGCAGGCTGTCTGCAGGTGGGCGCAGTTTGAGCAACATTCGCACTGTCTTTACACTGCATCGTGTGGTGGGTGTATACAGCCGCAGTTGGGTTTCAGGAACTTCTATGTCGAGTTGCTGTCGTGGCCATCAAGATACCGAGATTATTATTGCAGTATCTGCCCAGGCTGGATCACGGATGTCATGCTCCACTGATTCCCACTTTCTGACCCTTGACGCAGGTGGAGCCTTGCTCGCTTCTGGGACGGCGGTTTGGCAAGGGAGGCGCTGTAGCCACTGGAACCTGGCCATCCCGACCTGCTTTGGACTTGGAATCAACACTTTGCAGATCAATGCGATCCTGGCACGTCGACAGTACAAGTTTAATTCCCGCTACCGGACATTCTGATTGATGTGCTCATCCAGCTCTGCACTGCCAAAACCAAAGCCTCAGCAAAGAAGGCAGCAGACCGAGAAGCCAAACAAAAGGTCCAGAACAGAGCTTGCCCGGACGCAATTTGATGCATGGCGAGACTTGGCTTGCTGGAATTATTCGGATTCTCGGGTTTGCCAGGGCCGGCTTCCAGAGGCTCGGCTGCGGGAGCTTGCCCAGTCCTGCCGTGAGGTCCTGGAAATGAGGCAGGGAGCTTTGCGTCTGCGCAGTGCACACTAGTGTAAACAGTAGTGTAAGAGACGTCAATATCGAGAAATTGAGAGCATCGATTCTCTCTTTATCTCCTCTTGGCACAGTGTAGGTGAACATTGCAAGGCAGTGCAGGGATGACTTTGGGGTTGCCTTTATTGCGAGCTGCACGTTGACAGGGGAGCATGCTTCGATGGACGTTTGTGCCCAGCCAGCAAAGGGCCTTAGGGCCTTACAGCAGATGCATTGAACCTCAAGCAGCATTCTCCACATCAGCAACTGCTGAGGCGCCCAAGCATCCGAGAGGCTTTTCTTGCCAAGCACCCTGGCGAGAAATTTCCAGGACCATCTCCACGTGCTGAGTCTAGGGTCTAAGTATCTGGCTGTTTCAAGGACTCGGGTCACACATGCGCACACAAACACACACAGCACGTCTCGTCTCACCTGTTCAGCGTGCGAGTTGAAGCGGAAGCACTGCGCCAGGAGCGCCCCTGCGAGCACTAAGCTTTGCCAGCGCTGGTGGAGGCCATACCAGGCCCTGCGCTGAAGTCTTTTCCGGGGTTTGTCTCGGACGATGCGTGTTGCGTCGATCGTCGGGAGCCCTGCCCGCAGCCCTGTAGGCATCTGGCTCTGCCTTTGCAACCTTAGCTTCAAGGCTTCAATGTCGCTCGGGCGGACGATGCTGGTGTGGTTGGCAGCTGTCTGTCTGGCGAGGGCTGAGCCTGTTCTCCCACAGAGCTTCACCGTCTACTCATCGCCAATTCAGTTGCGCTATGGTGAAGTGTACAACCAGATGCAGGACCCCATGGCTCTGCCGCCACATATCGTTGAAAGGTACTTTGATCAAGGAAAAGCCCTGGCCATCTCCGGTTTCGATGCCGACATGGTAAGAAAAAAGAACGGCGTGGAGACCAAGGTCAAGCTGAGCGACCACTACCTGCACCACTACATCCTCGCGATGGGAGACAACAGCACGATGAACAAGATTCAAGAGCGGGCTGCTAAAGACAAGATGTTTGCTCGGATGCTGACTGGTTGCCATGCTATGACACGTTCTCATGTACATTCCTTCCTGACAGAGACGAATGACGATCCCGACATTGTGTACTTCGGCAGTGCAGCTGGTGCAGAGTACCGTCACAACCGGCAAAGGTACCAGGCGCCCTTCCGCAGAGTGATCAAGAAGCCCCATGTTTGGGCACCAACTTTTCATGTGATTAACACAAACCGTCCTTTGCAGAACACTTCTCTGCCTTACTCGCCTCTGCTGGAATGCCCATGCACGCCACAGCGGAAGATTGATGTCAAGAATGGGAGTATTGATGGACAAAGTCCTGACCCACCCATCCAGTGCTTGAGCTGCAATTAGCATGTCATGCCTTTGTATGTGAGTCTGGCCTTCTGACATTGACAGGCAGTAAAATACGGTGCAGTTTGTGCATTCTCTGATCGTGCGTGCCCAAGTTGCAGCCCGGAATTTGCGGCGACCGGGAACCCCTCCTGCCATCTTGCTACCTACGTTGGTGGATGGCGCTGCTGCGAACACGGTGTCTTCCTGATTGACACAGACAAGGAATGCAGTGATCCGAAGTGTTCGCAGGAGTTGCAGGACGAGGTTTTCATGAAGCACCCTGCAAGCAATTGGCACTTTTGTTTTGCGTTTGTTTGTTCGGGCTGCTAAAGCATTCTTGGCTCTGCTTTGTAACAGACACGACGAGTTCTTCTTGGCAAGGTACACCTTTTACTACGAAGATGCCGATGTTGGGACGCGCAAGATGGCGCCGAGTGCTTGCTGCGATGCAACCGGCACCGGCCAAGGCGTTGAAAACATCGAGTACGACGTTCCAGCCTGTGCGCCTGGCACCCCTGTTGAGAAGTGCCTGCACGTAGTCGAGACAGTTCAGCCCGTAGGCTTTTACCACAGACATCCGAAGTCTCCCAATGATAGGCACAGAGCAAACGAACTAGTGGACCTGGTCTTTGCAGCCCCACACCTCCATGTCGCGGGCTTGTCCATCGAGCTCTTTGACAATATCACCAACAAAACACTGTGCTCGGCAGTTGCCAGCGCAGACAACCAAGGTGGAATAATGTACGGGAATGGAACTGAGGCAGGGAATGAGAATGGATACTTGGTTGGTCTCATTCCATGCACCTGGTCAGGTAGCGACGCCCCTCGCTTCCAGAGAAACCACCCTTTAAGAATGCGAGCCGTGTACAACGCATCACGTACTCATACGGGCGTCATGTCACTATGGTTGATGGAAGTTTCGCCCGTCGCAGATGGCGATGTGGTAGTGTAAGGATAGTGTAAGAGTTGAGAGTGCACAGCGCGCACTTGGCGCGGCAGTTTCTGGCCGAAGGCCGGTCGATAGATTCCGTGAGAGTTCCGTGAACCCCCGGAGTGTAGCTTGGCACTTGTGGGGGCACAGAATGGCTGAACAGAAAGAAAAGGAAAGGTCTGATATAAGGTCTGTGCCAGCTGGGTCATGCCTTACAGTGCCTTGCCCTTCCTTACCGTGCCTTGATGTGCCTGACAGTGCCCTACAGTGTCTTGCAGTGCCTTCCTTTGGCATATGGTTTTTGAGTCACCCCCGCACTGCACAGGCTAGACCGTCGAGGGTGGCCCATATCTGCCTTCTTGAAGGCAGCGAATTCTCGTGATACGGGACTTGAATATACTCGAACTTTGTTGTATCCGTACATGCAAAGGACCCAGTAAGTTGCTTCTCAAAGGCTAATGTTTCTGATGCTTGTTGATATTCAGACTACACGTGGTGAGGTCGGACACCCGCATCCGTTTGCGAACGTGTACGACCGGAAAGTGATACTCATGGATGAGTCCTTCGGCATTGATAGGAGGAGGAGGAGGAGGAGGCGTGAATCTTGACTCATGTCTTATTAGCCTTGCACCAAGGGTCCACCACCTGGTACGCACAGACTCGCAGTACTCGGACCAGCTTGCCGTCCTTCGAGAACGACTTTCAACGGCCGAGGGATCTGTGTTGGCCGGGTTCACTGGCACTCCGCTACTCGTCGGTTCAGCAGAAGGCCGCCGGCTTTTGGACATCATTAAAGGGCCTTTAAGGGATGCCTCCGACGAAGGATTCTTGAGCTCCTTGAGCTGCAAGCCAGCATCGCTATTTCCACACTGTGTACCTACAGGTGTTGACAGGGCTGAACTGATGGCAAGCAAGCAGCTTTGCTGCAGGGTTGTCCTTCGAACTGAAGCCTTGCAGTCTTACGTCCTGCGCAGCTGCATAGAGCTCCGAAGCCGAAGGCGACTGCAGGCCTACTGTAACTTACACGTCTTCTCTGGAGCATATCATGACGGCCGGCATGGTTGCAAGAGCCGCGTCCTGAACTTTCCGCATCGTTGTGCACCCAAGTTCTGGAGGCTTGCGCAGATGATTGCGAACTCACGACAGAAAACGCTCGTGCTGGTATCCAGAGGCACGGGATATCGAGCAGCCATTGACGTATTGCGCCAAGCAGCATCTCGAGCGTTTCCCCCGTTTGAGGTAGCATCAACAGAGAAGCTTGCAGAGTTTAATTCTGCAGCGAATCTCAGAGGTGAGCTTTTCCCTTGCATGGTTGCTGATTCCAGCCAATGTGGCGAAGGCGTCTCATTTCGAACAGTCCGGCAGCTTTTCCTGCTTGACGTGCCCCCGACCCCAACATCACTGGTGCAGATTTGTGGGCGCGCAAGTCGGATGTTGGGACATGAAGAGCTGCCCCCGAAAGAGCGGACTGTGCGGGTGCAAATCTTTATCGCAACATTGCCAGAGTGGGCAAGGCAGCCCTTGGGTCACTGGTGTTTACTCGCTGCAGCCCGAAAGGGTCGGACTGGATGCAGCTTTGAGAGGCGCGCCCGCGCGTTGTTTTCACCACTTGTCGACAAGGTGGGTGACCTCAGGAAGCTGAAGGGAAGGCTGGTCCAAATCTGCAAGAAGAAGGCTTCCCAGTTGCAGCCGCGCAGCCTCGAGGAGCCTGCGCACTTAACCGCTTCAATGTTTGACGGTGGTTTTTGGGCGTACAAGGGCTTGAAACGTGTGGTGACTTTGGTGCCAATGCCCGACAACCCTCCCACAGCCAAGACCCCAATTTCAGCCTAGTCGAGTGCCTGGTTGGGACGCTGTCGGGGGTATCAAGAGTTTAAGACTTGTTTTCCTGGTTGGGAGTTGTGGGATGTTGCGGGCGTCAGTTTTGCAGTTGACTTGCAGTTGCACGTGCTCAGACTTTCCATTGGTCGCCGCTGTAGCCTTTTTGCCTTTTGGTCTACAACTTTTTGTCGTCAGAAGCGATCAGACAGACTTGCTTCTCGGCTGCGTTTTAGGAGATGAGGCATCGCAGCCTCGAGCATCGCCTCTCCTCACCTTACCTCACCTCACCCCGTCGGTCTCTCTACCCAGGACTGTCATGGCGAAGATGCTGGGACTCGCCTTGCTGGCAGCTGCCACCATTCAGCAATAGATAGCAATTCCAGCACTGTGAGATTGGCGGTTGCCGCGCGGCGCGCGCGTCGGCTTTTTTTGCTTGGACTCCCCAAGGCCCTTTCCTGTGTCATGTCAACAGACATGGACACTGCCCTGGCTGCCGATGCTGAGTGTGGCCCTGGCGAGGCAGAGTTTGTGTCTTCGTTGCTGCCTAGACTGACATGCGAAAACAAGTGGTGCAACTTCGCAGGAATGCGCCCTCAATGCCTTGCAGCAAAAGGCAGTGGTTGCGCAGTTGCAGTCAGAGGCGAGGCCTGCTTGCACCGGCAGCGCTGCGACGTGAACTCGTGGAATGTGCTGTGCATCATTTGGACGCTCTCCTTCGGGGAAGTGACCTTGAAACACCTTGAAACGCCTTGAAACGCCTTGAAACGCCTTGAAACGCCTTGAAATGTCGAAGAGGACTCTGTGGAGAAGTTTGCTGCAGCCCTGGAGGAAGGCGATGAGGAAGCAGAGGCTGCCCAGAGACGCCCCGAATCTGCTGTAAGAAGCGAGAGACCAGAGGCTCCCAATGAGACTCCCAAGAATGAGACTTTCATGGCGTGTGTTTCGGATTGTGTCTGTGACTTGAGGCCGAGGCACAGAGCTTAGCTCAGAAGAATTCGGACGCAGCTTAGCTCATCTCGGCGGACAGCACACCAGCATAGGGCAGCAGAATCCTTCACGATGTTTTCATGTTTTCATCCTCAACGAAGGAGTGGGCTCCACCCCCTCCACAGCCTCAGCCTGGCTACAACCCGTACTGGAACAGCAACCCGTACGGCGGCTCTCCGAGGCTTGCCGAGAATCTCCTTGCCAGCAAGTTCTGTGAAGAGTTCTTTTGTATCACCAGCTCGGAGGGAGATCACCCATCCTCCCGCCTCTACTGACACCTCCTGCAATGTAAGGAATGGATTCGGCTCCCCGTATGGGAGCCATTACGGCAGCAATCCATACTCTGTGCCGGGACTAGGCGAGGCACCTGTGTGCATTTTCGGAAGGGCTTCAGAGCTTGGGCCGCTTGGGGTCACGACAAGGTTGTGAAGTCCCTCTGATGCCCGAGCGCTCTCATGCCACCACTGCCATGGCCCCCATTTTACGTGAATGCACGCCATTGCACGCCCATGGTGAGGAGTTGGAGGCTGCCTGACCAAGATCCAGGAAACGGACTTTCAAAATCCATTGCATTAGAATTTTGCTATCAAGGTGAGACGCTGTCATGATCGTGCCTCCAGCACCTTCTCAGTTTTCTGGAGTTTGAATCTGCTTAATGATCTCGCTTGCGTGGTCATGTTGCAAGTTGTGTACGTGGCGGCTCGTGGTTGTGTATGTCGGGGGTGTCGCAAGTGTTTGTTGCCCACCCTCGGTCTGGGGTTGTTAGATGTCAAGCTAAACTCTTCTCCTGTTGGAAGTAAAATGACTTTCAGCTTTGTGGTTTCTACCGCGGTCTTGGTATGGATTTCAAGCCGATCGCCTAAGCCACCTACACAATCCTATCTACTTTTCTCATTTCCTCCCACTTTTCTTCTCCATTGTTTCATATGCCGCTTTCTCTAGGGCTTCTTTTCCGCTTCGGTCTGTCTAGTTGTCTTTTACGCTTCTGCCACAGCTTCGTCTTGGTTTCCATCTTCTCCGACTTGTCGACTTCCACTTCTGTAGTCTGTTCAATATCGCCGTCGTAGAGGCATAGTCCGTCTTCTTTCTTTGCACGTCTCTCTCCGGTCGTCAAGTCACCTTCGGCATTTGCTCATTACCTATGATGCTTCTGTTGATGCCTTGGACCCATGTTGTCGGGAGATGTCGGGAGTCTTATCAGGGCTCTTCTTGCATGGTCTTCGACTGCGCAAAGTCGCGTGGGCCAACGCGGTGCAACCTCCAGGAGCGCTCTGTTGCAGTGCCGCCACTTGCGGCATGTATGAGTTTGTGTTGGCTGTGTGTAAACCGTTGACCCATCAGGACTACTACTGCTACTGTCAACCCGGCAACTTGGCTCCCTCATTGGTTGCTCACTTTTTCGTCGACTTATTGGATCCCTGGCACAGGATTCTGCTCCGATGGCAAGGGCTGCGTACCTCAGCAGGGCTCCATGTATCGATAAGCCGCAGAGCTGCAATTTCGAGAAGCCCAGCACAGATAGTCGAAACTTTGACAAAGGCGTGCCGATGTGTATGCCATCCGAACACTTGGGTCTCTGGATTTTGATTGAGGGAACAGTCAGAGATAGCATAATCACTGCACACACGTCCCACCTCGGCATGAGGCTAGACATGACTGACACTGAAGAGCCTGGGGGGGGTACTGGTGAGTAGGACCAGGGGCTGCTCAAACGAGGTGGCTTGGACGTGGTCGCAGATGTTGTTTTCTGGCGTACGGTCTGCTGCCAGCTTCATGGCCCAGACCTGACTCAGCCAATAGAGCTGGGGTGAGTTCGAGCGCAATGACAAAAATTCCAGCATACAAAATGAAGACGCAGTTTCTTCTGCCGTTCATCGTCATGCAAAACAACTGCATGCCGTTGAGACAGGTTCTCATGATATTGCCACAAAGCGAAGAGCTTGCTGATTGCCTTAGACCTGCTTGTTTGCACGCGCTGGGTTAAGCACAGGCTCAAATACTGTCTGTGTATGCTTGTACTCTGGAGGAGCTCCATCCACGGGTTCGCATCCACGGGGGCAACTTGGCTTGACACCGTCTTGTAAGGCCTGCACACAGCATGACAAAGACTGGCAAAATCCAGGCGTTCCGTGGCTCAAGCAGATTGAGCAGGAAGATGTTCAAGGCATCATGAGCAAGATCGGCTGCTCCAAGGAAAGTACTGCCACATCAGCCTGCAGTTTGCATGCAATGCAGCTATGGAAATCACTGTTTGTTCTGGGCATGTGTGGCTGGCACCAGACAATCGCATGACTTGTCAGGAGTCTTACTCTGGCTCGGGCAGCGAGTTGTGCAAGGCATTGTGACTTGCCCTGGCATTCTGTCTTGAGAGTCGTTTTCGAAAGTATCATCTCAGACTAGGATCCGCTCGTGCTAAATGTGCCGTGGCAGGCGTTGAATTGGCTTTACTTACGAGAAAATCAGCCAGACGAATTCCGTACAGCTGATGAGTTGGCAATGGACGAGCTGCAGAAGAAGCTTGACTGCACACAGAGCAGATATAAAGTGGAAATCTGGCAAGACAGCTTGAGACTGTTGAGCAAGTGCCAATCTCGGAAGTGAGGGCATCCGCTTCGTATTCAGGCGGCGGAGCCTAGGGCTTCTCAAAGCTTCTTAGCAGACTGCGATTGGCTGCACAACGAGTTTGTTGAATGTGTCGTAGGAAATCTGACTCTGCAGGTGCTCTGGCAGACTTCCGGCAGAAGGCAATGGATCATGAGGCCTTGCCATAAGAGACTACGACGCTCTGGCTTATTGACTCAACGCCCTCAACAGGTCTTGGCCGACTGCTTCAAAGAGCAACCGGCTCCTGTGATGCAGTGCAAGTTGCGCTACCAGTACTGCCCCTACTGCCCCCTAAGCATCCCTGAGTGGTCCCCATCAAATTCTGCAACACGATGGCATGTTGCTTTCCTCTTTGAGGCTGCAAAAAGACGAGCAGCTTTCAAAAAGAAGGACTCACTCCACTCCACTTTGCATTCCGGACTTTCTGCGTGAAGGTTGTAGGTAGCCGTGAACTCATGCCGCACCTGTGTAAAGCCGCTTGGAGGAATCCGCCAACTTCCCAAGTGTCTCTTGGAAACGCGTCCGCCTGACCTTCAAGCAACCGAATCCATCGCTGGTTCCGGATCGACACCATGCTGTGAGCTGACGTGAAAGCAAGTTTTGCTGCTTCAAGAACAGGGATGCTCACGGAGCTTGGCCGTAACGTCTTTCCAAAAGCTGCCACGAGCTTCGTGTACTGCAAGCTTGCAGCACTGTGCTCTGCGGACCCTCGTGGACCGCAACACCCTCCGAGCAGGACACTGCCACATGTCGTTCTTCCAAGCAAGGTCGCCCTACCATGCCTTACCTGACGAAGATCTCCATGAAGGACTCCAGAATCTAAGTGAGCGCTATCACTAGGACCCATCCACTGCGTGTTGAGGGCCCAGGTCGGTGACGGGCGCAACGTCAGTGAGGTCAGTGCACAGTATGGTTGATTATGATTCAATTTAAGTGCGTTTCATGGAAATGCGAAGCCAAAGTAGCTGCACATGGAGCCGTGAACAAAACACGCGACCGACGCTGGTGAGCTTCTGGGCATTGACTGCTTTTCCAAATGTGCATTTGCAGGCGCTTCAAAACTGCATCAAGGACCTGGAGAAGTGCAACCTGAATGATATTCCGTGATACGCCGCGACCTGTGCTGAGTGCTTACAAGAAGCTGCCAGGTACTCTAGCCAAAGCAGAAACGCGCATTCTGCTGCAAAGGGAGGCAGCAAAACGTGCGCTCGGCAAGATGGCATGTATGGAGTTGTCATGGCTGTCTGACTGCTTGCAACCGTGAGTGGCCCGGTGCTGGCCTGCGACCGCCACAAGCTGCATCGAGCGAACATGGAACAGGTATGCCGACGATGTCAACATCTTGGGCTCCTTCCTCCAGTGCGCTTCCTGTTGCGCGATGTTGCGCGCACGCGCAGTGTGTGTGTGTACGTTTCAAAGCCTCATGAACAGGGAGAGTTGTTCAGAACTGCGCACATCCGCAAGAACCAAGCATTGGGGTCTGTGCACTCATGGCGCGTTCAGAGCTCATTGGTCTTTCTGTCACATGCTCAAAGTTTCTGTCACATCCTGAAAGTGCTCGGGGCATAAAAGGCGCTAAGAAGTCAAAATGCGATTTTGGAATCCACTCGCTGGCCCGTCACATGAACAGCGTGTTCCGGCATGTTCCGGCCCTCTCCGAGTGTGGCTGTGAGGCCGCATGGTCGCAGGTGCTGTTGCCGGTCCGTTCTTCTGTACCGGTGTGGGACCCTCAACCTGTAGTGTGGCCTCCCCCTCCAGCCCCGTGCTGGACAGTGGACCGGCCCGGGGCCGGCCGGGAGGGGAAGTGGTTGGCGAAGGGGCTGAGGTTTTAGGGCTGGAGAGCCTTGAAGACTGTCTGGGCCAGAGACTGTACAATAATTGTGCTCACAACTCACTAGGGGTAACTTGGCGATCTCGGCGGGCCCAAGCTTCATCAAGCTCCGCACGCAGGTCCTTGCAAACCAAGCTGGCCAAGACTTACGAGACCTTTGGCAGCGATTGCTCGGTTTTGCTCTTCACGGGCCTTACAACTCCGTAAGCCTTGAAGACCACGTGCGTTGGGACGTATGGGCCGCACGGGCCATTTTTGGGGGGAGGGCAGGTCAGTTTCTCCTTACCGATGAGGCTTTCTGCAGAAAGGGCAAGAATTCTACGTTGCTGCTTGTAGCTCGACACCCCTAACTGTGACAGAAGCACCTAGAAGAAACGTCGCATTGAGTGAATCGGTCCCATGCTACATCAACAAGCAGTGGCTTGGCTGAGTGAATCATGAATCGTGATTTTGCTGTGTGAGTTGCAAGCGCTATCAGTGATCAGGAAACACAAGAAGCAGTACAACAGCCTCCGCGATGACCAACATCAAGCCGTTCTCCCGGAGCTACGAACTTTGCCTGTTTAAGTCGTTTTCGTGCTGGCGGCCCATTGCAGCTGTTGCCAGATTCCAACCAGTTGAGCTATGTCATTCGAATAGTCGGAGCTGCATCTGAATGAACACCAATATCTGCGTGACCTGGGGTTGTTCGTAGACCTTTGATTGGCAAGGTTGTCTCTGGCTTCTTGCAGAAGCTTGGGACTCTGCCTATGCAGGCGACGGGAGTTTCAATGTGCAAGCGCGCGATCTGTGCCACCTGGCATGTTGATCATGTTGCTTGGAAAGGCCTTGAAAGGCGGGGACACGCCCCATAAAGCGCATGTCGCGCTCCAAGAACTTGAAGTTTGCCTTTCAGCGATCATCTGCCTTAGATTCAGCCTCAGCTCCAGGTCTCAGCTCACCGCGATGGCAACCCCAAAAGGCAACGGAAGCGCGCGATAGCGTTCCGCCACGTGCATCCACGTGCATGCTGCTTCAATGACATCAGTGGCACGAGCATGCACGAGCTGAAATGGACAAGTTGACGCTGCTGCAGCCAGGGCTCCGAGTGCAAGCGCTCTACAGCAGGCCATCAGAAATATCAGATCTGTCAAGGATTGAAGCTACCTGATTCTACCAATATTCTACCCAAGTCATCCCTCGCAGCATCTTGGCCACAGGCGAAGCAGGGCCCTGCGAGGAAAGCCAAGAAGCTGGAGCAAGCCCTCCGCCAGGCGAGGAGATCTCCCCTTATTGCATGCACGTGCATGCACGTTGTGCATCCACTCTACATGGTGCAGAGAGAGACGAGGTGGCGCAGCGCAAGCAGCGTGCCTGGACTGCATGAGGGACCACTGAAGATGCCAAAGCATGTTTGTCGCCAGCAACAGTGAAGATTGTGCCAGCGTAGGTCCCAAACAGGATAAGACCACTGCAACAGCATTCCAACGAGCACCCGAGAGCGCTCCGAGCATGCCAAGACCACTCCGGGACGACTCCATTCCAAGACTTGAAGAGCACTCCAAAGGCTACTCCGAAGGCTGCTCCGAAGGCTACTTCAAGAGCACTCCAGGGGGCCCAGCAGCGACTGCAATTCACGAGGAGCATGCGCACGGTACCCAAGCGAGAGCGCCATCGCGCTATTTGCAACTCCTTAACCCATCCACGAGCCCAAAATTCAGGAACGTGGTCCCCACACCGAGCCAAGCCTCAAAAAGTTCACGGGAGCACGTCTTTGAGTACGGAATGTACAAGAGACCTGGGCGTAGGCGAGAGCATGATTTGGCATCTCCATGAGGCCCTAACAAGATTTGCGATGTTTGCGATATTTGCCGCCCCTGAAGTGCGCACGGGGCCTAGGCGAGAGTGTCACCGGCGCGCGGAAACACCGAAAAGGTCATGGTTCGCGATTTGAAATGCATTGGTCTGGCCCCACAGGAACTACGAGAGGGTCACCAATGTGTGAGTGCGCGCGCGCGCGTGTGTGTGTGTGTGTGCGCGCGCGGGCGCTGCGGCCACGCGATCTAGCTCATTCAGTCCTCAACGTAAGAACCCCACAGTGCAAGCACCGTTTGGGGAACAGATCAAACATGCAGACGACTATATCTGAGCTTCGAGATCTTTGCATCAATCGAAGCCTTGCAAGTATGATGTTGCCGGGTTGCCAGGTCGCCCTCACAGACAGCAGGTGCCCGCTGCCGGCAGCTTTTGCTCTTCTCGAAGTTCAGCCGAGTGTTGCACATTTGGATGAGTGCTAAGGGTCCAGGCCTAATTAGGTGGGACGATGTATGACGATGTTCGCAGTTGCAAAGCTGGGTTTTCCATTGATCAGGCGCCAAGCCTCCTGCAGCTTTCTTCACAGGACGGCGAGGCCTGGAGCAAGTGGATCTAAGGCACAGCTACAGTAGCTACAGTTAGCCACACACAGCTAGCCATAAGAATTCCAAGCCAGTAGTGACTTTTTGTGCTTCAGACTCACGTATTCACATGTTCGCCTCCAAAGACTTGCCGGTCGATGTTAATTCACATTTTCGAGTGAGGGCCGATGTTTACCCGTGGCACTCCATTGCATGGTGCTGCATGGCACTGCATAGGCCTCGCCGAGAGATGAGGAGTGGAGCCAAGTGCTGTCCTACTGTGGATGCACTGCCCCCATGGGCCCTGAGACCTTGAAAAGAAGGCCGAGCAAACACATGCGTGCCAGTTGCGTGAAGGAGTTCGAGCGAAGCCCCCGACCTGGACCTAATCCCACCAGCCTTCTGCAGCTTGCAGCCTCGAGCTGAAGTCGCCTTCGTGTTTTGGATGTTTTGGTCTGCACATGATGTACAAGTACAGCGTATAAACTCTGTGTATATGCCGGGCTATGCTAGCAACCTGCCGAGGCTGATTCATCGTCTGCCGATGTCGGCAAGGCAGATAACTCAAGAACGCACCAGAGCTGCTTGCAGGATGGTGAGAACGGGGTTCGTTCACCTTTGGAAGCATGGTTCTGGTCGCAGGCGCAAGCTCCGGCACATGCACCTACAAGCTTGCTGGAGCAGGAGCAAAAGCAAAAAAAAATCTCCGTGTAGATTGCAATGTGCCGGTGCTTTAATGTGGACAGGTCATGGTTTACCGCTGCGTGTGTGACGATGGCCATGGTTGTATAGGAGGTGTCCAGCTTTGCCAATCTCTTCTGGAAGCCGTGGAAGCCACTTGCACAAGGAGGACGGCAGGGTCCAGCCTTTCCCTTCGAACCGGATGGGTTTGAACCATGCTTGCGCCGAAGACTTTGGACAGGCCAGCCCGCCCTGCAGAACATTGCGCCCCGGCAATCGACCGACTCAGATTATCTTATGTATGGCATTCTGAGCAGCAGAGCAACCTCAGCCCAGCACATGAGTGGGCAAGGTTGGAATTGGCTTCACGAAAGATGACGTAGAGGCTCCAGCATGCATTGCAGAGTTCACTGGCAGAGTCGTGCTATGCAGAGTAGCAGCTGCAAGTTATGGGGACTCGGATTCGGGTTTGGTCCGAGTTCGTTGCATGCAGCCTAATGATCCCAATGGGGAAGCAAACGGGTATGCGCCAAGCAGCTGCATCGCAGGCTCGTACAGCTGTACTTGACGAGGGCGGGGTCGAAGAGAAGGTTGAGTCGGCCATTGAAGTGCGCTAAAGGTGGCAAAATGTGGGCAACCCGTCATCGCTTATTTATTGTACCATCTTGTACCCTTCATCGCCTGAGCGCCTTGCCAGCTTTGGCCAATCCATGGTGGAAGGTTCTTCTGACATCTGGCCGGCGAAAGAGAAAAATGGTCGCGGTCTGCTCATAATTGTATCATGGATACCTTATCTAGACATCATGTTGGCAGCGGGGCAGTGCCACTTGATTGTGCGTCGTATGCGTTGCAGGAGTGACGTGGCTGCACGGATGATAAGAGCATATCCCATGCAAGAAATGGCTGTGTGACAATTCACTGCGCGGCAGTGGAACGCGGGAGACAAGTTCCCGAATGGAATCTGCTGCAATTTGGTGCATATGTCTCATGCCTATCACAGCGCATCTTCAACTGTGACGGTGAGATCGCCTGCGTCCAACTTGCAGCTGTCCACGCACAATTGGGTGCAATCTGCCGCACAAGCGCCGATGGCGCTTGAAGGCAAGGGCTCGTTGAGCCGTGCGCTTTGGCTCAGCAGCCGCTGTGTTAAATTGAAAGCGCTCGCAGCGACTTCGATTCATCGCGAAGCTGAGAAACAAGTAAGGTGTATTGGCTCACGCACTTTAGATTCGCGGTGCCAGTACTTTCCGAATCTAGTGATTGCTCCCAGTGCCGCTCCCTTCTCGCCCGTTGCTGTGCAAGCTACTGTATTGAATTTCGTTGAACATGCGGGCGAGCTTGATTTTTTTCGAATCTCTTGCTCGTGACGTCTTCTGGGTGGGCGTTGCTGACACATCAGGCTCAGACTTTCAATCTCAACAGCCACATTCTTCAGTTCTACAGTTCTGAGGAAGTCAGGGTTGCCAAGCTGAACTCTAATTACTTGTTTAAGTGCAGAGTTGCTTCTTACCATTCTTGCCCCCCCCCCCCGCTGTAAAACAAATGCGGAGCTTGCGGAGTCTTCACTTTGCATCGAGGCCAGCTCTCAATTTTCGACCAGATACAACGCGCCCGCCCGGAACGAATGAAATCACGTGAGCCCCCTTTCACAGGCAGATGCGACCCTTCGCCTCTAACGCAGATTCCTGCTTGGCAGCCATCGCAGCAGTTGTATGCAAGCCAGGCATCAGTCGTGGGCTCGTGCTGTGATTGGATCAGCTAGCATCCCCCTTGGAAGCATGGCAGGTGAGGGGCGGCCACGCTTCCTCCTTATCAATCGTCCGCTTGATCAAGGCGAGTACAAGATGGTATAAGCGCATGGGCATGTCCAGGAACTGGCAGGATAGTTCCTCAGGGTGCAGGGCCCTGGGCAGATCGCCAGCAGGTTCACGACATCAATTTTCAGTGCTGGCGGCATCTTGTGCTGTCAGGACTTCCAGCTCCACGACAGGAATTTGGCCTCCCACTGGTGAGGCAAGTGGTTTGTGCTCTGCACATTCGCAAGATGCACGCACACGCGTGTTTCTGAGCAGAGTGAGAGAGTCATCACCTTGCCTGCTGAGCTCAGTTTCGCCGTGAGGGCTTGTACCGGTGTCGAGTCTGGCACATACGCTGGCATGGACTTGCTTCAATCGGATTGAAGGCTGAATCCAGGCGAAGCTGCAGTTGTCTGGGCCTTTCTGCAACAGAGTGAGAGTGGTTGATTTGTTAAAAGTTGTCTTGATGCGTAGAGTAGTCTCCACCAACCGCTCATTTGCGGCACTGGGCAGATTGTGGTGGCACTCTGTTGCGTTGCCGTGCGTGCTGCCATGCGCAAGATCTGTCGTTTTTCACAAGGCATCGCCAGAGAGTGTCACAGAATCTACATGCGAACGTGTGGAAGGTCGCCGCAGCCAGAGCCGTCGAAGAAGAATGCGGTCTGTCAGCCGCACCTCCGCACTGGCGGGCGGGAGTACACTTAGAACACTCAGTACGCTTAGGACACTTAGAATTAGTACTAGTACACTTAGTATGCTTAGCACGCTTAGTACACATTAGTGCACTCAGTGCACTTTGTGCACTTAGTACACTTAGTACACTTAGTACACTTGGTACACTTGATACACTTTGTACACTTGGTACACCCAATACACTTCACACACCGGAAAGCCATCACAAGTGGGGTTGTGTAATACCCCCGCGCCGCTTCGATATGAATTGGCGGGGCCCCTGTTGGCAGGATAGAGGTTTTTCTTGGAAGAACGGTGAGAAGAAAAAAACGAGAATGTTGTTGAGCCGGCTCGTGGAATCCAGGCGGGTCACGGGAACGTCGATTCCAGTACTAAGCTTGTACTACAAAGCAATGAAATTCCAGCCGAGTCGCGGGAACGTCGATTCCAGTACTAAGTTTGTACTAGTGTCATAGACTAGCTGTTTTTTGGGAAAACGATGAGACGAAGAAAACGATAATGTGATTTAGCGTATGAGAATTTAACACGGGGTTTTCACACAACCCCAAGTGGCTCTTCTTCGGATACATGGATGGAACATGACATGACCTAGAAAAGCCATTGTCGACACATTACTGTATGCATCTTGAGCGGAAGGAAGGCGTGGACAGGTGTGGACAGTAGAAGTCAAGAAGCGCTTGAAAAGCCATCGACGCACCCCACCCGGGCAGTGTTCACTCTGACTCTCTTACTCACACTCCCACTCCAATGCCCACTCACACGCCCACGCCCATGCTTCCGCCCGCTTCCGCTGTTCCTCACACGCTTGTACACTCATGCGCTCTTACGGCATCATGCACATGCACGCTCACACGCTCACTTGTTCCGACGCTTTGTCCGTCTGTGTTCTTCCCTCGTTGTAGCACATGTAACAAAAGCTGCGCTGTGAGGAATTAACGGTGTTCAATTGCTCCCTTGCAGCACGTGTTGGCAGCGAGGAGTTCCTTAGGGTTTCCTCATGCTATCTCATCCTGAATCACCGAGGCTGAGTCCTTGCGCTGGCATCCAGTGCCTCAGAGAGATTGGGGGGGTTTTTGGTGGATCGAAGAGTTTCTTGAGAATGGCCAAGTGATGTGTGGGCCTGAGGTGCCCATCACCGCAACCACATCAGGTCGACCTTTGGAAGGGTGCAGTGGCCCGACAGCAGCTGCTTGATGTTGTAAAAACCTCGAGCCATCCTTCTCTCTTGTCCAAGGTTTCCTCATCGCGTACTGCTTTGCATGGTACACTGCCGCGGCCGAAGCTTGGACTCACCATTTCTCACCTGACCATACCCAATCCTCTCTCACCTCTCACACGGCTGCAAAGTGAGACTCGTTTTGGACAGCTTCACAGTTCCCCTCCAGAGTCCACAGCAGCCCACAGCCACAGCATGTCAGGAAGGACACTTCCCCAATCCCTTCGAAGAAGCCTTCAGGCGATCTGGAGACCCTGTGGCGTTTTGAACTTTGTGACGCCGCTTTTGCCTCGACTGCCAGTTTTGCTACTGCCAGGTGGTCTGCTGGAGAGGAAGTTCGAGAAATCGCACAGAAGCAAACTCTCGGCCTGTCTTTTGCACGCGAGGTCTGGCATGTCTGGGCTGGCATGTTTTGACACAGCGAGCTTTTGCTTAGGAAGCTTTAGAGCCGAGCCCTGAAGGTGCTCAGCCCGTTGGAGATTGCTGAACACCTGATACGGAAGGGTGTGCTACAAAGGCCCGCTGTGCCGGAGTAGTGCCGGCACGCGGCTGAGCCGACTCGTACAAGGTTGCTTCAAAGATCCTGCGCCGGCCTACGCCTAGGCGGCCTTAGGGGCCTATGCCTTGCAAAGGTGTACAAGAGGTGTACAAGAGGTGTACACTCGGCACTCGGTGTCCCACAGCTTTGGACATGGACCTGGGTTTCAATGCCGTGGTGGACAGTCTGAGATGGTCCGAGTATGCTCCGCACCCGAGAATCCAACTAGATGTGGGCGTACTCGGAACAAGTGACGAATGAACCGGAGCCTGCTTCGTCGGCAGCTCCTTCGACTCCAGGCGCGAGGAAGCTGCTTCTGACTTTACAAGTTGCACACTTGAAGCTTTGGGGCTGCTCTCGCCATGTCTCTCTCGCCTTGCTTGCGATTCAGAGAAGATAAAAGTATCCTGGGCGCTGTGGCATGAGCTGGACATCGCTGCTTCGAGCTCAGCATGGAGCCCCTTCACATTCTTGAGGTCATGTCTTCTTTGCATTTGCTTGGGCTCGAGCTATCTCTTCGGCCATGCGTGAAGAGCCCAGTCCAGGCACAAAAATATCTTGTCCGAAATGCAAGTGCTTCAGATGTGCAGACGGGCTATTGTCAGGGCCATGGTAAAGCCGGCGGAGCCGCGTTCAAGCGCCAGGCTGCATTCCCAGATGCACTGCCCGTGCGCATGATCGTGCTTTATGTGCTGCCGAGCACACCTCAAAGCACGCAGGCCGCCACGCACGAGGATGATGTCGACTACCTCCAGGTCATCCTGCCCGCTTGACACATTTATGATCATACCTCCCCCGTCGAAGTGAGCATGTCATGTTGAGCACTGTGCGCTCCACATCGGTCTACAGTGTACTCACAGCAAGTTTTGACAATGGCTCTCTGGTGTCAAGTGTAAAGTGGACACCTCATCTAAACCCTTCACATCCCTGGACCCTAAAACGCTACACCCCACCACCACACCACGGGGGGGGGGCGGGGGGGGGGGGCCGGGACCATGGGATGGGTGGCAGAGTGGGCTGGCGTGCCCGGATCCTTCCTTTCCGTGCACTTTTGTGCGATGAAATGCGCTGGAATCGTGCTACTTTGAACGAGTTTGAACGTGGAGCCTTGTGTTTCTACACGCTGAAATGCCCTGAAGCTGTGAGCTGAGCAGGCGAGAGAAGCTTGAGAAGATGTACAGCCGGGAAGCGGAGAAGGCTTCCCACAATCCAACCAAGAAAGGTGTCGGTTGCTGTCGAGACTTGCCTTTCTGAAGCTTTCGTCCAGGACTTGCTCGTCACCAAGTATAAAGAGAAGCCCCTTCGGCGCAAAACAAGTTGAAGTAGTGCTTCCATCGGGCCGGTGGTGAGTTGGCAAACGATGGCAAGCCCGCTTGAGGTTTCTCGGTCCGCAGAGTCTTCATGCTGTCGTCTGGAACCTACAAATCAGCAGTCTTGCTTCTTTTCAGGTCTGGCGATGTTGCTGTTTGAAGACGCCTCTCTAAATCCACAACGCCTGAACTGCAAGATCTCGGCCTGCCCCCAAAATCGCGCAAGTAGGAAGCCTGGGAGCCGTGCCCGATAAGGCTGAGGCTAGAAGCTGTTGGAGCCATTTAGAAGCCTAGAAGCCAAAAGAGTCACCAGAGTCAGCGAGAGCAGTGAGTTCAAATTCTTCACGTGGCATCAATCGCGCATTTTTCGCTTGAAGAACCTTTGGTCCCACTGTGTCTTCCTCAGCGATGAGCTTGGATGCGAATTTGTTGAGGTGGGGCAAGCAGTGCTCAAGCCATGTAGAGGAAACACGACGATTTCTGTTCATTCCAGCAGACGCTTGCCCAGTGCCAGCAAACCTGGCCTTGAAACCTATGAATTGTTGAGCATCAGATTCCGTAAGCAATCTGTGGCTAGAGCCTTGGAGCCACATTTTCACAGTGATTATGAGGTCCAGCACTACAAGGTTCCCGGCTTTAAGAACGATGAGGGCAACGAACCCCATGAGATTTGCAACGCCATTTACGTCTCCCAGGTCATGGTACTCTGACATCAATACCTTGCCAAGTCCTGCCCGGTGCAGACAATAACCGTCCAGTCAATCACAGAGAGTATTTCCATAGGAGCCTCGCACAACTGAGAAACAATGTCCAATGGTTAGGCTAGCACCACATGCTGTGGTGCTAGCCAAGAATGGTCGAGAGCACAACAAGATTTGAGAAATAGGCTTAGCAACACGTCTGGCGCACTGAAGCTATCAATGACACTGGAATCTTTTGGGGTAACCTACATCATCGTCCAAACCGATTCTCGTCCTTGTGGATCCAGGCACGTTCCAATTCCAGCACAAAATCAACATCGCGTGATCTTCGTTAGCCTTTCCTGTCTTGCCGAAGCAACACGGGCGAGTGCCTTGCAAAAGGAAGCTGAGCTAGAGAGGGACTGCCGATAGGAACACTGGACTGAAGGCCAACAAGGCCAGTGCCAGGACGGAGGGCGTTGGCAAGGATGCAAAGCAGCGAGCTTTGCCGTTTTTCCTGAAGTTCCGTGGCGAAAGAGATTCAGGAGACCGCTAACTTTTGCGACCCGATTGCTAAGCAATCCAGTCCTCCATGTCGGTCCTCCTGTGAATCAGCATCGCAGCGCAGCAGCAAACCTTGCATGTCTTTACAGTAGGTTCCTTGGTCACGCTTTTTCGCTCCAGCCAGCTTCGAAATCTGCGAAATTAGCAGGAACGTTGTAGTCAGGGCAGAAAAGGCAAAATTGAAGCACTTGACAAAACCGGCAGCATCGTGGCAAGCTTGTGACAAGTCAAATCCGCGGTAATGTTGTGAGACGCCTGATGAATACCCAAGTCCGAGGAGCAGCAGCTCCTAGATAGTGACGTCGTGCCGGTGACAGAGGCGTCGGAAGTACAACCATTGGACGCGGCAGTAAATTGGGATTCCGAAGCTAAAGCGTCGCTGTGACATGCTAAAGCTGGAACGAAGCTGAGAGGCCAACGTGGCACGGATGGACGAGAACTTGGAGAGGCCTGAGTGCCAAGCTTAGCTTGTGAAAACACGGCGAAACCTCGCATCGCTCGACAAGGCTGTTGAGTTGGCATGCGCTGACGAAATGGTTCAGATCCTGAATTTGTGTGGGGATTGATCGAGTTGTTGCTGTCATTGTTGCTATGGCTGCAGCTGGTTGTAGGTTTGTCATAGAAGTTCACGTGCCCTAGTTTCCCTCGGGCTCTGCATGACCGCTTTTCCCCACTGAGCTTCAGCCCCAAAATGTCCAACACTGATGCAATTCTACGCAGCTTTGTGCAGTGGATCAGTGACAAGGACAGCCACACAAGATGATGCGATTTCATCGTACAGCGTCTCAGCGTGCCCTGCAAAGTGGCCTTAAGGCTTTCACATCGGTGTGGGATCCCTTGATAAAGACTTTGATGTCTGATAAGAGCTCTGTGCAGGTACACAACAGGCAGCACCCCGCTGGACAAACGAGCGGGACTGACAGTCACTGTTACACAACAGTGATGCCAATGCAATTGCCATTGCTGGATTCACCGTTTAGGCAATTGCTCCAGAAATAAGGTTACAAACGATTCAAACGATGTCTTCTGTTCCGCGCATATTTCAGGAGCTGGCACAGCACCTTTGTCTGCCTGCTTCTCAACTTGACATGACATGGTGTGGCCCACCTTCTGCAAAGTGTCCTGCACATTGCCCAATGATTACTGGGGACGCTTCCAGGCAAGGCTGCCAACCCCGCAAAAGTCCTCTCTCACAGGCCTCCCGACGTGTCATTCACTTGCCACAGCTAGACGACTGAATACGTTTGAAGGGCGATGAGGTTCGAAATCAATGATGAACTTCAAGCATGTGCACGAACACTGGCACAGCTCACATGTGTACAGGAGTTGGGTGCACTTTTCATTCTAGACTCTACACAGTACCGTGAGCTAGCCTCATCAAGTTCGTTTGTCGGGGACCGGGATGGGGATCTGGGCCAGCTTCTGTTTTTGGTTGCACCTCCTGAACAGGACCTACGGCCCTAAAAGAGTTGCACTCATTGTCTGCAGTATTGGTAGGACGTTTTGGAGTGATTCGTGCAGGTTCCGGCGCACTCTCGGCACGGGGTCCAGGAGTTCTTGTGAGAAGCAGAGGCTTGGTCGACACGGTCGACACGCCTTCATGTACATCACGGCTGCTTGGGCAATGGAAGCGAACGTTTCTGTCGCGGTCCTTCACATGTCTTCACCAGCAGTTCGTCACGCTCATGATTCATGATCGTTTGTGATGTGCAGATGTCAGCGAGAAGTCCGAGAAGCCATCTTCAGTGCTGGGCGATGCTGCGTTGACCTCAGTGCAGCTGGCCAGTGCAGCTGGCCGGTGGCCTGGACAGTCAGCACTCCCATCTACTCCGTGACACCGTACTTCCCTCCCTACCGGTATGTTATGGCATGGTATGGTATGTTACTCTGGAATTCACTTTGGCTTCCCTCCATCTCACCCTCGTGAAAGGTTCTGTTTAAGTTAGTTTAAACCTTTCCCTTTCTGTCCATCTCTCATTTCTTTTCTATTCTTTTTTTCTCTCTTTTTTTTTCTCTCTCTCTCTCTCTGTCAGATGGAAGCTCTTGTGTTTGTCCGTCTTCGATTGTACCGAGCAGGAACAAGGGAGTGGAGCGGGCCAATGTAGCGAGTGTAGTGGCCTTCGAAGTCATGAAGCGATGTTGCTGGTCCGTGAGGCTTACTTGTCAGCCCCCGTTGCCACTCCGGGACTGGCGGCTATCGGTGAGCAGCGGGAAGGCTGGTCCGCACTAAGGAACTGTTTTTTCTCGAAAACATGTCTCGCCATGCTCCTGCAGATCTGGAAGTGGCTCCGTGCAGCACTAAGACGAACCACCACGACAGAGCGACGCTTGCGTGGACTGGATAGTTTCTCTATGTGGTGCTTCTTCCAAAGGCCGCCCCAACAAGACGGATTAGAGTGGCCGTGGCCTCTATGGACAAAAATTTGGCACCTTTGGGAATCTATGGTGCCATGTGTGAGGTCTGTCTTGGATAGATTGGCTGCAGAGTTGCACAAACAGGCCGGCGGGAAGCATCTGCAGACTTGCAGATTGGATGACTTGTCATCGGGAGCTGCTTTTGCCCACAGGATAACCAACGGGCCAAACAAAGAGAACTGGAGTTCCGGACCTTAACATCTACTGCGTGTCACATGCCCGTTTCTAGCTTTGATGGCAGCATGCCTTCCATGTCTCGACGTGAGGCTGAAGCAGAAGCTTCGACAGGACCTGGACAGACAGATGGCGGACGAAAAGCTAAAGCAGGACTGGGATCCCAAATTTCCAGCCACGTCGCACTCTTCATCGTGACAAAGCAGCAACAGAGACAAGTTGATGCAGCAGATCTGTTTCAAACCTGTTCTTGCCCGTAACAAAAGGCCAGCTAGCAGATCCAAGCGCCTTGTGTCGAGGGAGATTGCAAGGCTGCGCGGGCTAGTTTGTAGGTGTTTGCCACGGCTTTAGGATCCGTTTGTGCTTGCTCGCATGTGCTCGCACCTGTTTTCTGGACTGATTGGGTGTTGGGCGACGGTGACTGTTGACTGTTGGGACTGTTGGTGAGTATCTTGTCAAGCTTGGATTGCCAGCAGGAGCGTGCAAAGGCTGAGGAAGAGCGTTACCTTCAGATTCAGGACCGGGATGTCTGGCTGATAACCTGGAAAGCATACACTGCAGTGACTAAGAGTTTTTTTTACTCTTCTTCATAACATTAAACGCGGTATCGCAATGCACAAAAACAACATTGCCATTTTTACTAGTATTGATGTTGTGTCACCCTTGATATTCATCTTCGGTACATACTTCGACCTGAGCCTCTCACATGGGATTCTCCTCCTTGTAAGTGACCGAGTGGAACGCCGGTTAGGAAGAGCACTCCAAGATTCGGAGACCTGACTGCATGATGATTTCTGACCGTCATACTCGGCTTGATTTTCCTGCCCTTTGAGCCGAAGAAAGTTCCGATTGCTGCCATCATGCTCCATGAGTTTGTGTGTGAGGATGTATTATCAAGGTTTCCTTGGCTGCTGACGCATCTCCACTCCAGGGGAACCACCATGTGTTAACAAAAAGAACGTGCAGATGCCGAGGGCGATGGAGCTCGAGGCCCGGGCTTCAGCACGGCTCCGGAAGGCAGCCCCAGCACCAGTGGGTGCAGTGGGGGTGTGTGGTCAGGGGAATGGCTCCTTTCCCCTCTATTTTCTTTGCACTCCTCCTCAGCTTGGGGAAGGGGGGGAGGGGGCTTTGAACGAACAAAACAGCTCCCTGCTTCTTCGCCCCTTGGTGCAGATCGAAGCGACGCAGAAGGACAGGGATGGCCAACTGGCCCTGATCAGATCCCAGAGGGAGGAGGACGCTGGCTGAGAGATTGCACATGGTTGTGCGCACGTTGTGCGCGTGCGTTGTGGAATGTTGCAATATGTATCTGTATATATATATGTACTGCCCCTGAGCGACATGCCCTCATTCTGTACTTTGCTTCCGAAACTTTTCGCCTTGTGACTGCGCAGGAGAAGCAGCGACAGCAGGCTGAAAGGCAAGAGCTCATGGATTGTTTGAGTGTCCTTCTCAGAGGATCTCAGACGTGGCGGGGTCTCTGCATAGAGGATCACACAGGCAGAGAAGACCTCTTCCTTTAAAAGGGTTCATGCAGTGTGCAGATGCCAAGGTCGTGACATGATGCGTGACCGACAAGATGCCGAGGACTTGTCCATTCAGAGCCCTCGGTTCCTAAAACAAAAGCAAGACAGACAAACACTGCGCAGCGCAGTGCGTGCCAGTGGATCAGCCTGGTCCGTGAACGCCAGGACCGTCTCAAAGCTCGCCGAGATCAAGTCCACAAGGCCAAGGGGCAGATCAGATGTCGCCTGTCGCTGTAAGCTGTTTTCTTCAACTTCAGGCCTTTGCAGAGACGGCGGAAGCATCAAAGCTGCGCAAGGCAGGATTGTGGTTGGGCTCAGCACAAGGGTTTGCTTTGTTTGTTAGAGTTACAGGCGAAGGCCGACCAGCTGGCGCTCCACGAGCAGCAGCAAGTCGAGGTGCTGCTGCCCTGTGTGTTTGCACAAGAAGATGCGCGCGCGTGCGCATGGCGTGCGTTTGGCGTCGGTGTGTGTGGTTCTTCTTTCTGATGGCCCTCGCTCTCTACTCAAGTCGAGTCCTAGTCATTGGTGACCACAGCGCTTCAGCAGAGTTCCGCATTTAGAACGGATGATTACATGATCTTATGTGCAGAGCTGCCTGGCCTACCTGCGACACTAGCCCCTGTAGCACATAAAAAGTTGTTTGAAAGGTTTTTGAGAGCGTGAAACTCATGAAACCGACATCGACTAGGCAGTGTTGTGCTTTCGTTGCCGCCCTTGTACAAAACTGCTTTCCAAAGATCAAACCCGTCGGCAAAGCCTTTGCCCACCTTCGTTTGGATTGCAGAGCAAGGTGATGGATGTCTGGGCTCGCATTTTTTGTGTTTCCGCTGGAAATTGGCGGCGCCTGCGCTTGCAACATCAAATCGACTGGGGCAAGCGTGGGCCAGGGTTTCTCGCAAGCAGGGCATCTGGAATACCACGAAAATATTGCTCCGAAACCCTAACTTACCAAAGTAAAGTTGTGAGCGTTGTCATGTTCAGGCCTATGAAAGGCTGAGAGCTGAACGCGAAGAGAAGCGCAGAGAAGCAGCAGAAAAGGACCCATTGAGTTGATGATCGGATGGTCAAGGTATGTCCAAGGTCTGCAATCAAAGGCGTTGTATCAGCCTTTGACACGAGGAGGCTGCGCAGAGAAAAGAGATTGAGAAGAATGCTGGTGTTCGGGCGACTTGGATGGACTGATGGACCTGTGAAAGATCAAAGGTTTCATCAGGTTTCATGAGGTTCCATTGAGATCTCTACAAAGACTCTGCAGACATCATGTTCACAGGCCATGGCCATGCAGAAAATGGCAGACGACACCGAGTTGAAAGCTGCAGCAGAACGAGCGGCAAAGGAGAGAAGCAAATTGAGACGCAAGTTTTGTTCAAGCGGCAATCGCGAATCAAGAGTTGATTGGCTGTCGATCAGAGGAGCTTGCAGCCGAGCAGCAGGAGCAGGCCTTCGATAGCAGCTGCAGGCCAGATTCAGTATGCCACTGATTCTGAATGCTAAGGCCTCCCGCAAGAAGTTGGAGGACATGAAGTGTCAGACACAGGCCCTGCGCTCGATGCCGCGGGGAAAGTTGTGTCCGGCTCTTTCCAAATCAGTCAGGTGGGGGTCATGTTGCACCATCTGTCAGGAGTATTTGCTGCAGCAGATGAAGGCCGCTTGCCTGCCGACTGTGGTGATCAATTGTGACTGCACGTGAGCATGCATGCCAACGCAAGCAGAGAGCAACATACCAGCAAAGTCAGTAGTCAGAGCCCACTCTCGTTCCACCGCATGCAATCCGATTCCGCGCTGGCATTCCACCTCACGCACGTGCGGGTGCTTGCGAATCTCCTCCCACGAAAGGAAAAGCAGCTCAAGAAAGCAGCGGAGGCCGAAAAAGCAAGGCAACTGAAATAGCGTCTCGCTCCAGCACACTGTGAGTGTGACGTCCAGTCAGACATCTGCCCTTTTTGCCCGCGCTGAAGCTTCCACGATTTCGCACGTTTGCTGATCCTAGCATTGAACTCATGAAAGATTTGCTGTGCTTGGAACAGGCAGCTGGCTTCTGCTCAGGCAGCTGAGGCAAAGCAGCTTGAGGCATGCTCGTGCCCTGCCATCCAGTCTGACTCTGTGATGAGACGTGTAGCAATGTCGTGGGCAAATAGGAAGTGTAGTAGCCGTGTTGCACACCTGTTCCAGGCTCAGGAGCAAGAACGGCTGGACCGAAAAAAGTGTGGATGGCATGATTAAATGCTTTGTCAAGCACATGCTGCACGTGGAAAGGCAGCTCAGCTAAGTGTCACAACGGTCTTTCGTCAAACATCTAGCGTTCTACTGTACCTCAGCTTCAACTGACGTGTCACGTGACGTGGGGGCCAGGAAAATGGTCCGCGACCACCGGAAAGATCTTGAGCGACAGATCGCAGCCAACTCCCCAGCTGAATGAGACCTTGGTGCGCCAATGTAGAACGCTCATGGACTGAGGCCAGAGCACGCCATGTGCCGCAGGCTGGAGATGCTGAGCCGAACGTCGACCTTTGTAATTTCCATCAAGCGCTGTGCGTGGAGAAGCTATACTGGGCCAAACGTGGGAACGGCACAGTGCAGGAGACCATGAGTGACTGTGAGCTGCGGCTCAACAAGCAGCTGCTGGAGAAGGCCCCCTGCTTGCCCGTCACACTCGCGCTGCATTTGGCTTCGACCAGGTCACGTTGGTGCTGCCCTTGGTGCACCAAGAGACTGACCAGTTGCCAGTGCAGTTTTTGGAATGATTTTGGCATTCATCTGGAATGCGGCCGATTTTCCCTACGAGGCATTGAGTTTTTGCTAGTTCCGAAGTGTCAAAAAGGTTCTTTTTATCACTGACTGCACATTCAAAATGGCGAGTAGCACACGCCTATAAAAAGAGGCAACACAAGATATAGTTCTTTTTTCTGGAGCTGCCCTTCGTGAGCTGTTTGTCAGATAGGTGGCTGATTGTGCCCATCACCCACCAGTCCTGACAAAAAGGTCTTGCCCATTTTTCCTTCTCCGCACCAGCGGTCGAACCTGCCCGGCAAAGGTGTGCGCGGCAAGAAGCTGACCACTAGAAACCATCGTCAAGCAAAGCACACACTTGAAGCTTTAGCTCGCCGTCCGGCTGTTAAGTGCCACAGCCAGACGCAGGCCACTTGTTGTCCTCGAGGTGTATCAAAGTCATCTTGTGCATGTCATGATGTCATGAAGAAGAATGTCTGTGCCAAGCTTGATCTTGACCCTTCAAGGCCCTAACGGACATCTCCAGCACGGCCAAAACGTGTTGAATGTCTGTTGCTGCCAAAGTTCAGCGCCAGTGACATCTCATCGCCAAACCTCGGGTCCTCAAAGTCGGGACCAGTCTCGCAGTTGCATATGTGGCATATGCAGAATTATGCAGAATTATGCAGAATTATGCAGAATTATGCAGAATTATGCAGACATGGATCTTCGGCCTCGGGCTGCAACGTAGAAAGATGTACAAGGCATAAGTCATGAGGTAGCTCGGAGCACTTCAATCATCCTGAAGCGTTTCACTGGGCGCACATGGGAGTACTGTCAGACGACGTTACAGACTGAAGAACAGTCTGAATAACGGTCGAGACACGTCGGAGGCTCTCCAGTTTGAGGTGCGCTCCTGAAGTATAGGAGCAGCCAAAGCTTGATCTTTGGTCCACCTCTGGTGCACAAACCCCATCAGCTCGCAGCCAAAGACCTGGTGAACGTCTGACAACGTACCACTGCAGTCATTGAGTCGTGGCGCATATTGTGGTATGGTAGGGGAAGCCAGTGTGAAGCCACAGCTTCGGCAATCGAGTAGTTCGCGCTCCGCTCCGGTGGCTTTAGCGGCTCTTCGTGCCACTCAGTGGCCATCGTCCTGATACCGAAATGCCGAGCACTCAGCCATTCGAGAAAATTTAGAGCGCATCACTTCACAGTTGGCCGAGGTATAGATGCATATCTTCGATTGCGCTTGCGGCGTGGCCTCGTTGCATTTTCGCTGCTGCTTGCATGTCTGTGAATGATGCACTGCCCGGTTTGCCGATTGTATGTCCATTGCATATGGCAGTACCGGTACTGTCCGACTCAAGACTCAAGAGCTACACAGAGGATGCGTTTCAGGACTCTTCCGACGACCCTTGCTGTGTTGCGGCGGAAGTCCAGCGAGTCGGCATTAGTCCTGGATTTTCTGAAATTTTCTGCTTCGTGTGGAGTTACATGAGGGACAGTGCAACAGCTCAACACTCCGAGATTCCGGCCGTCGACAGTGCTGGCTGGCAGCCTGGACCATGACACACTCGGGATCTGACGTAGCATGAAAGATGTTTCCGGCACCATTGACCAATTGCCCGAAGATTTTTCCACTGATTCGCATATTTCTGGAAGCTGAGACTCAGTCGCAACTCTGCCCTCACGCGACTCAGATCTACTCCAGACTGATGCGGCCACAGTGACAAATGTGGGCAAGCTTCTCAGCATCTTTGAGCAATGCCGACGTCGGATTGGAGCAAGCGTGCCACCAAACGCTGAGGCATAGAAAGACTTGGCCCGGCCGTGTTGAGACCTCTGTCGCCCATGGCCAGTACTGACACAACCGGGCAAATTCGATTCATTCGAGGGGCGAAATTTTGCAGCACAGCACCCCGTTTATAAATCTTTTTGGCCCCATGTTAAGGCGCATCTCAAGGCTCAGACTATCGCCTCTCGAAATATTTGCCTGAATCAAAAATCACTTAATGTACACCTGTGTTCTCTCTCATGTTGTCCCAAGGTCTCCGCACTTTTTCGATGCCTTCAGCCTCGGAGAGTCCACCTACGATGAGGACAACAGAACAGTCGATTACAAGCATCGTGCAACAAAAAGGTTCCCTTCGTCGCGATGGTGCTGCAGATAGCTGCAGGCTTCTGCCTATACGAATGCCGGAGACGACCTGGGCCTAGTCGGCTACACTGAGACGGATTCGGGTGCGAGCCCCAGGTTCCTACAGAATGTCGACTTCTCACTGTGACAGAGCGTGTCTCACTCGCGCCGCCTAAGTTCCGACACAGTCGCAAGTGTTTGCCGAGACGCCGTCCGCAGGAGATCCAGTGTTCTTGCGTGCACAAAGCATGTGTGTGTGGAGGACTTCAGTACATTCCTGCTTGGGAGATTCTTAGATTCCTTTGTCTTTCTAAACAAGTTCTTATGGGTGGGCACTTCGGGCTTCTCCGTCAATATTGGGATCTTGCCTGCAGCATCTGGTCTGGTCTGGTTGTGCCAGGCCCCAAGGAGGCTTGGCAGACCTTCTGGCCAGGATCAGCGAGTGTGCCCAGCACTTACAAGAAGTGGCCATATGTGGCCTCTGTAGTTGGGCACCATTACAGTGCCATTGCATGGCCAGAGGCCAGCAAACCGAATCGGGCCGAAGCCGAGCTGGCAGTACTCGAACACCGAGCAGCTGTCCTCAGCAAAAAGCTGCCGGCGGAGAGCTGCAGACAACCGTGCTCAGTTTGTGGAAGTGCTTTGTGGAAGTGCTATCAGAAGTCAGGTTCATGCAGCCTTACACCACCAGTGGTTGCGAGCTCAGCGTCCTCTCAAGGTCCCGGAGTTCTTGATGTCCTTGATGTCCTTGATGTCTGTGAATCTCGCCTTGAAACCAGAGGATCGGCCAAGTTTTGAAATGTCCCCGAGCGAAATTAACACCGAAGGTGATGGTGTTCCACGGAAAGGGCTGAAGGCCGGGCTTGCTTCCCCAGCTCTCGGCTTGCAGATTTTTATGGTGTGCGCGTGACATGAGAGCACTACTGCATCATTCGTACCTCTAGTCATCAGTGGTGAGTGATGGGAGATATGTGAGACAAGGCCCAGGCATGCCCAGGCGTTTTGGCAGCTGTATATAGATTGGCTGTGAAGTTTGAAGACTTCCAGTATCACTCTTCATGTCATCAGACTTGACACAGGCTGCCAGATGGTTCGACAACTCGGTGCTCCAGTACAACGGCAGCTTGCCGATTCGTCTTGACATCGAACAGCAAACTATTAAGTTATGAAGACTTATTAAGAAATGACTTTATACTACATTCACTATCGTTCAGTTAACATTCAGCAGCATACAACATCCCTTGGCTTTAACTCCTGCCTGTCAAGGCATGGGCCAGCCACAGCTGCCGGGTTCCTGCAGCTACAATCCGTCGATGTCACCGCAACTGCTCACTAACAATGCACGAACGACCTCAGCGTATGCATCGCTGCTAGTAAGGCCTCCCTTTGGCATCGGCGCCCGCTTAGCTGAAACTTCTGCCGGGTCCACGTCTTGGGCTCCTTGGCACATTCGCCTTCTGAACACCTGCGCAGTGACAGCAAGAGGCAGCAACAGGAATATCCAGGATATCCAAGACCGGAGGTGGCCACAAGCCGAACCCTGCAAAAGGAATTGCGGAAACAAACCACTACAGAAGCTGCAAAACTCGTGCGGTGCTCGTAACATGTGGCCAGCCAGGTGCAGCGAGCCGTGAACACCACACTCCTGTGCAAAGAGGCCAGGGTACACAAGTGCAGCATAGCAAAGCGTAGTACAGCCGCACAGTTCTTGCATGGCAGGCCGGATGCACCGCCACTTCGAAGCTACAGGTCTTTGACCCACAGCAGGAAGAAGCTCAACTATGCAGGTCTGCCGAGTCTGGCCTGTGCAACTCCCATATCTTGTCGGTTTAGCTTGGATAGTGGGGCCGATGGCCCTGTCCGTGAGACTGCGAGAGCTGTCGTCTTAAAGAGTGGCGGGGATGCTCATGGAGTCTCTCTCCGTCTGTCTCTATCTTTCTCTGTCTCTCTCTGTCTTCTCTCTGCTCCTTGCAGTGCCTTGCAGCGAGGTTGACCATCGAAGTACACCCCACTGACTACGACAACCTCTGGAGCAAGGACCCGGCTCCGCCGAAGAACTCTTTGTGCAAGTTGTATGGTTGCCATTGGTTGCCCGTTTTGCTGAGCCATGAGAGCAAATGCGCTGAGAGTACTCTTTTTCCACGTTCGTTGTGCTTTCTGTTCACGCTGTGTTCCCACGCCTTGCCCGTCTCCTCATGAGTCCTCATGGCCTCTCCTGTGCCTGCACTCAACTTTTTCGAGGTATCAGCTTTCAAACCCGAAGCCCGGCACAACGGTCCAATGCAAGCTGAAACTTCATGTCTTGCCACACACTGTACTCTTCCAGCAACTTTAGCAAGTTTGTAGCTGACCGAAATGTGGCATCATTGCATTGGTTAATGAGACTGGGCACGCGCTGGGACGTCACAATGCTGTTTGGAAGGAGTTCGTGCGCATTTGGAAGATCAACGAACATCTGGCTGTGAACTTAGATGCAGAAAGTCAAGTTGGACCCATGCTGAGAACTGATCCGCTGTTCTACACATGATGTCATAGGCCACCGCCAAGTGCGATCCACACGCGATGGGGTGCAATGCAGCAGCCTCTGGTTCTCGGGGAATCCGTGCCTTGAGTTTCATCTAAATTGGAAATGAGGCCTCTGCGTGGCGACCGCTGGTGCCATGTTTGCAGGATTTGAATGCCGGGACCAAAGTTCGCGTTTCTCGTGGTTTGCGTTGCGCTGCCATTCGTTGCGTTGCTTTTTGAGGTGGACAAGCTCCTGGCCGAAACAGGTTCACTTCTCATTGAGGGCTCCATCAATAAGAGCCTCGCCTCGAATTTTACTTGGCATTGAAAGGAGTGCTGTGTTGCCCTACATTCCTACATCTTGAGCACACTGAAAGGATGGTGGATGAGCACCTTGGCTGAGCAAGCAGCTTGCAATCTGCGGATGCCTGGCTGCTGCAAGAGTTGATGCCTGCCGTAGCCGCAAGCATAGGCTTCCAGATGTGAGGTGCCCCTACCATGGTTATTTGTTGAACGGCGTAGCCGTTGTCACCTGCATGGCCAGCACCTTATGCCATCGCAAGCGGTCCGGCCTTCCTGTGTGGATAGCTGAAAAAATCCGACAGCACTTGTAATTGTAGTCAGCCGCACAGGCCCCACTAATGCCCCCGCTCGGGCATGCTGGAAGCAAGCTGATGCCTCACACAAGGCCCGCAAAAAGGTGGCAGCGAGTGGCCTCGCCGCTCCTCATGCAACGTGGCTACAGATTTGACGACTGATCATACCAGTATTGTTGTGGCGCGTCCTCTCTTGCTCTCAAGCGCACACTGTTTTGATTTGTTTTGGACGTTGACGTCAGGCAGCACATGGTGGAGCTCCAAGTGATGCTCGCCTCACAGCCAGTGACCTCTCAACAGCGGAGCTGCAGCGTTCTTTGCTGGCAGCGGGTGGTGTTGGAGCTCTTGAGGCTGCCGGCCTCGGCCTCGGCCCAGGCTCAGGCTTAGGAGGCCAAGGAGGCCTTGCAGGCGCAGGGCTAGGAGGCCCAGGAGGCTCGGGCCAGGGTGCCAACGGAGCTGGTCTTTGGCGGGGTATACGCTTCCAGCACTTGCCGGGCAGCGCTACCGATGCAGATGCGCTGGGTGCTGCTGGGGGTGGAGCCGTGCTGGGCAGTGGCAATGGAACAGGAGGTCTTTCTGATGATGAGATTAAAGCACTTCTCAGAGACGGGACTGCAGAGCTAGACGAAGCAGCGCTGACCGCCGCAGGAATGCGACTTGGCTGGTACCACCCGGGGTCGAAATTCGACATGCAATCAACATATTAGTTGCTTTCTTGACAGGAATGCATCCGAGATCGCAGCGCTACGGGCCAAAGTGCAAGCCAGGTTCCTGGCAGATGGGTCGTGGCCTCTGTGGCAGTGTCATGAGTCATGTAAAGCAGGAATACAAGGCAAAACATGAGATGACAGGCTCGCACCAGGATCCGTCCTCACCCATAGCAAGAGCATGCAGTGCTGTGCATCGGACACGCTTGGCTCTCGACTTGAGCGAGAGTGGCTCTCTTTGTTGCATTCGATGCTCCGCATAGATTACATTTCGTCCGACATGGCAGGCGAGCCAGGATGCCTCGCGGATGCACTGAAGTCGATGATCTTGTCTTCACATTAATAATCAACAAACTGACGTTTCAATTAAGTTTTCAAAGCCACCCACCCACAGCAAGATTTCGAAACTTCGAGCTGCTGGGCCGTTCAAGCGCTTAGGTGCAGTGAGGTCTGAGATCATCGTGGACCCAACCTTCTTGAGGGCTGGCGCGTTGCAAGCTAAGTTGACCTGAGGAAAAAGACCATGCGGAGTTAGTTAATCCACCTTGAAACTGTGGGTGCACTCCCAGGACTTGCTTGATGAACTTTACAGTCGTGAGGGTCTCGGCCAATGAGCTCATGCCAAAGATCAGGAACCCAAGAACCCCCAAAAGCTTCACAGTCTAGGCAATGTGTGCAAGGCATTTGTGTGCTCAGGTGCAGACAGACTTTGACGAGGCTGTTGGCAATGATGTCGAACGAATTGAGTGCCTCGGACCGCAAAAAGCATCGCGATCCCGGAGAGAGAGAGGGGGTGCCCTGAAGCGTGCAGCAGAAGAAGAAAGAAGAAGAAGAAGAAGAAGAAGAAGAAGAAGAAGAAGAAGAAGAAGAAGAAGAAGAAGAAGAAGAAGAAGAAGAAGAAGAAGAAGAAGAAGAAGAAGAAGAAGAAGAAGAAGAAGAAGAAGAAGAAGAAGAAGAAGAAGAAGAAATAAGTAGACGAAGAAGAAGAAGAAGAGAGAAGTGGAATCCCTTTATGCTTATGGCTACTCCACTCAGTGCATCGCGCCATATCACAAACAAACAGACTTGCTTGAGCACGTTTCTCGAGACCGCCCCTTCGGGCCAAGTGCGCAGGAAGGAAGGACGAGAGAGAGGTCATTAGGCAGGGCGGCGCTGTGGCACGCTCTGTGGTGGCTGAAGACCGGCCACATCGCGGGCAGTGTAGTTCCTGGAGACGCGGCATCGGCGGCGTGCCTCGGCGCAGAGTGTCCCCATGCCACAAAGGAAGAAAGCAAGAAAGAAGAAAGGAAGAAAGAAAGAAGAAAGGAAGGAAGGAAGGAAGGAGAGCAGGAGAGAGCGAGAGAGAGAGCGAGAGAGTCGATTCACACACAACCCGAGCCGTGCACCAGTAGAGCCCAAAGTTTCCACCCGAACTTCGACGGGGCACAGAGTGGGTACCAAACACAGCTGGGCCCACGGCCCGTCCAGCCACCCGCGAAAACCGCGGGCACAGCAGCAAACGACAGACATGGGACTCTCGCGCCCTCCGGGGCGGCTCCCCTCTGGGGGGCCTAGCGTGTGGAGAGAGAGAGAGAGAGAGCGAGAGCGAGAGAGAGAGCGAGAGAGAGAGAGAGAGAGGGAGGTCCTCCCCAATGGGGGAGGGCTAAGTGCGCAGAAAGAAAGAAAGAGGGAGGTGGCAGGAGAGATTTCACACTGCGCTGCAGGTTCATTTACCTCGAGGGCGCGGGCAACATTAGCCAGGATGTCAAGCCAGGAAGGCCGATGGCCGCAAGGGCCGCATGGGCCGCATGACGCATGCTTCTTGGCAAGTGTTACTGCGGCAGCTGGATGCCAGGAACCCGTGCACTGAGGAGCAGGGATCCTAGCAGGTCTTAGCTTGCATGTGCTGAGTGAGTTGCAGATGCTCCGCAGAGAGATCCCCCGGGCAGGAGCAGAATTTGAATGTGGCACAAAAACTTTCCCTTGTCAAGGTACAGCACAGGAAAGCCTGTTCCCATGGAGGACCGCGTGCCAGCCTCAGATCAGAAGCACGGTGGCACAGCGGTACGGACCAAAAACGGGGCCAGGGTAGTTGCTGGATGTCACAGTTCGAGTCGCTTTCGACCTTAGGGTGCACGACCCGTGCTTGCAGTCAAAGAACGGTGAGTTCAGACACTCACACATAGTGATGGAAACTTGAGTTCCTCAATCGCACGTTGATGTAGATATTTCAGGTGTTCACGGTGATCCAGAACCGTAATGTCACGGCCGCAATGTTGGCTCCACCAGCTGGCAGCTAAGATATGACTCCAAGCTCTTGCTTAACAACAGTGAAGCTTTTTGGGTGAGTGCAGCTTAAATCGTGGCTGAGATGGGCATGCTCGTTGTCGACAGCAAGATCTCACCACAGGTCTCTACATTCGGAGCGGTTTCTTTCATTGCCATGTGTTCCGTTTGTTGGCACTCCAGGTTGATGACTGCTCTTCCAACGGCGTCCTTTTTGACAGCCAAGTGACCGTTTCATGCAAGCTGCCCGAGAAAAGTCCAAGGCTCAGCATTGCTCACATGTGCTGGCGAAAGCGACCAGAAATGGAAGCTGCTGCTAGCTGTGAGTATCTGTCAGTACTGTGGCTGACGGTTTAGAACCAAATGCCGAGGCTGATATCGCCAGGACACGCTGCGTTGCCGACAAGGACCCGATCCTTGCAGGTGCATGCGAGCCAAAGCCCCTCTTCAGGAAGCCTGCAGCAGGACGACATTGTGGGGCAGGGTGACGGACACGGAGCACAACCACGGCCACTGCAAGCGCGAGTTGAACTGCGGCAAAAGCTTGAACGTTGAGCAATACTGTTCACATGTTACGTGTGAGCATCCCAGGCTGTATGTTGCAAGGGTCATCTGCTGACTAGTTGGTTGCTGGATGTTGCTGGCATACAGAGCCGGTCAACATGCTTACCGCTACTCTGGCTCACTTCTATTCGCACAGAGGTGCAATCTGCCAATGAGCTTGATGTAGCTTACCTAACTGGCACCGATCATGGAGCACTCCCCAAGCTTGTCAAGATTGTCACGATGGAAGACCCAGTTCGAAAACGAAGGCTGACAAGTCTTGAAAGCAGCCACAGCACGTTGATCTCACACCGCGCTGTAAACTTGAAGCTCGTGGTCCTCCGAGCGTAGCCATTTTCCGAATACCGTCACATTCATGCAGATACCGTGCTGGGGGCCTGCCCATTCATGGTGGAGGCATTTGAGGATGCTGACGAGGAGGTGGGCCGTGTCGTCTCACGCCCCAAAAGAGCTGCTTACGATGCAAATTGCCGAACTACTCCCCACAAGGACTTTTCAGTAATGTTCTCTCTGGCTTCTTAGGAGCAGGACCAGGTATACACACACAGACTAAAAGAGCAAGTCTTGAAGCTGCGTCAACATGATGTAGTTTTACTCGGCAAAGGCTGAGCAATCCATCGCCGAAGCTTGTGACCAGGAGGCATGCAACCCATGCCCGCTCAGTTCGGTGCAATGCACGAGTGTAGACTGAGTGTCGATCACCTTCTCCACGGTTTTTGGCTTCGTACCTTTGCAGTCCCACTCACTTGCTTCTCCGTAGAGTCATGAGTTGTGATTCAACTTGAGCACGTCCAACAGTCTGCATCACTCGTGATGTATGCTGCTGAGGCTCATGAGCCTCAGAAGACTGACAGCAGCCGTCCCAGATCAGATGCTCTCAAAGTGCTGCAGCTCTACTTTTCTACGTTTGATCACGCATCACCTCTGTGTTCCTGCCGCATCCGATACTTTCAGGCGTCTGCCAGCCATTGGTACAGAGATGGCGTGCGTCGCTTACCTGGCAGACTCCGAGTATCTTGCCGGTTTATACCACGCACCTGATGGCATCTGTGTGTGTTGCATGGTGTTGTTCTCGAAGGCTCACGCCTGCTCGAGCAAGTTGAACGGCGAGACTGCCAACTGCAGGCACGGGACAAGCATCAATGTAAGCTGTCGGGTTGCAAGCGCTGACCATCGCTCTTGAAGCATTGCAGATTTCTTGTTTCCGTCGCGATGTGTTTTGGAGACTCGCAGATCTTTCATCGGCTCTCTGTAAAGTTGACATTGCTTGCAGGGCCTACAAGCGCTGTACGAGCAGTACAGCGAATGCCGGCGTAGCCTCCAGGCCTTGGGTGGGCTCATGAAAAGTTGACATTTTGTGGCTTTGCTTTAGCGACTCTAGTAGCCGGTGTTTCGATGGCACGTCCTGTCCATGATCAGCCAAAAGGCCATGTATGCTCTGGAAGAAGTGGCGATAAGGAAAGGATAGTGGCTGGAATAAAATGTGGAAAGGGAAGACTGGGATAACTCTCTGTAAGAGATGAGGCAGAAGGCGGTGATCAAGGCAAACAAATCAGATATTGGTACATGGTCACCCAGGTGAGCATTGATTCTGGGCAAAGGATGGTTCCACTTTCATCTTTTGTGTTCCGGCCTTCTTCGTCGAGGGTATGATCTGATTTAGTTCTGTTTCCCATCCTATCCGCGTCTTCCCAAACCCCGAGGCTACTCGCATCTGAGCTCGAAAGCCTACTCTAATTTGAGAGACTTCAGGTTCAGAAATGCGGATACAGTTTCGTCTTGATACATACACGTTGGCAAGAAGTTTCATGCAAGTCGAGGTGGTAGCTCAGAGTTACAACTTTGACAGCTGAGCATACAGGCTCAACCAGGCAATGCACAGGAGTGACGCTGGCCAGATATAGCAAACATGCGATGCGCGGCGGCGTAATGCGTAAGATGCGCAAGAGTAGACTTCCCCACAAGAAGATCGTTTAGCGATGAGGCAGTTCAACGCCCAGGTGTCGCAAGTCATTAAAACCAGTTTCTGGAGTGATCCTCCCGCACAAGGCGGCCGATGCCAACAAACGCGGGAGCCCCATACACATGCCTTTGAATATTGTTTTGATGCATGTTCGCAGTCTTACGTAGACCGCTTTCCATTCAGAGTCCGAGGTTTGCCAGGAACTGGCTACCTAGTTCCGAAGGCCGCGCTGAAGCGGTGGACATGCCGCGTGCACATGTTCCGAAATAGTCACGCCAAGCTGTATGCCCGAAGGACGTAGCCGAGGCCAAGGACACTCGCAGTTGCGGCGCCTGTTCGTCTTTACTGCCTGTGCGCGCGAGCATGCTTTGTCTGCTCCTGAGCCTGCCTCAATCCTTTCAGGAGTTGCACAATGCAGCTGAGAAGCTACTGCGGCACAAGGAAGCTCATCCGAAGAGTGTCCTTAGAAGATTAGCATCGAGGGTTCAAACATGCAGGTCCAGCAGGAGGCATCACGGATGTTCACGGGGAGCGCAAGGGTCCACTGCTGTGCTACTTATAAAATCATAGAATCATCTTGTTTCTAGTTGTGTTCATCTTGGTCTCCTTCAACAGTGGTAGTGAAGCCATGCGGACGGAACGACTGCCGCACAGTGGCGAACGCTCCGCAGCGCTGCAGGAATCTCAGATCCAGGAACTGCAGAGGACTGCCGCTTCTCTCGATAGCGGTTCGTCCAGTCTGATGTGCACATGAACATCGTATGCAGGCACAACAGGGAGCTGCAGGATGAGCTTCAGCGAAAAGAGCCTCCCAGACGAAAAGACAGCATCGTGGTGTGATGTGTGCAGGAGGTAAGCTATAGTGCCAACGGTGCGAACGACTTGTAAGGCTGGCCCACACGCATACCTGCAGAGAGGCTACCCGCTTATCTCAAGAGAACGAAACACTGGCATGTTTCCCAAGCGCAGTTGCCTTCTTCGCCACCGAGTCAACGCTGCCCTTTCTGTATACACTGTACCTGTAGGTGCACCTTCGAATCGACGTGCCATGTTCCAGGGTCAGTTTTCAACGCATAGCTTCGGAGTGCCACCTGCGTGAGTTTTGCTTTTGCCTTCCACGTCGAGTGAAATTATCGTTCTAGCCTCACTCGCTGCGCCTTACGCCTTTTCTTTTAAGGTTCAGGCTTCAGGCTGCTCTGATTGGCGATTTCACCACTTGTTGCTCACAAATGCATTGCTTGATGGTTGACAGACTTTAAGCGCACGCAAAATATGAGGCCCAGGCTGCAACCTTGCAGGAACTGTTCGAAGGGCTCTGGTTATAGGTGCAGAGGATTCAGGTGGTTGCATGGCTTCTTGCGAGGTGACTGACGTGGCTGGAGGTTGTAGAGAATTGTGAGTAGCCCTGTGGTTGGTGTTACTTGGCTGTACCAATCTGTACCACGTTCTTGCAATGAACTCACAGTGGCAGGGGCACTTGAAGGCCACGCTTGGGCGGTTAGTTGCGCAGTTTTCGCCTCAGACGGTTTCTGCCTAACAACCTGCGCACAACATCACACGTGAACCCTTTCAGGCAGAAGAGGGAGCTGCAAGGTGAACTGCAGGAGAAGGAGCTGCAAGCTCAAAGTTCGCAATCAAATCATTAAATAATATATATATACCATACTATATACACGCATACACATACACATCATATACACACCTGCTATTATACATCATATATACACGTGTGTAAGTGTAAACCTGATGCACATGATGTCGTTCTGTCCCGGCCTAGGTTGGCCCACCTGGAGACCTGTCGCGAAGCGACAAGACTAGCTCAGGAGAATGTGGCCCTTGCCTGTTAAGATTACACAGGGAGTTCTGCACGCGAGCGCACTGCCTGTGCATGGGATAGACATTTTGGATGCTTCGCTGATTTCGCCACTTTCTGTGTTTCCAGGGGCACCTGAAGACTGAGTTGAGCCATCTGCGTGAGAGGCCGGTTTCGCGCTTTGTTCGCTGCGGCTTAAATAATGCATCTGATTGTGGTGGGGAAAACTGAAGCGACTGTCATCAGGCACAGGTGCCTTGAGATTGGACATCTAGCTCAAACACTTCAGCGATTTTCGCAGACGGGAAGTCCGTTCAAAAACTTCTCCATTCATGTCTCAACTATTCAGACCAGCTGTCTCGAAGACACAGAAGTGTAGACGATTGTACGCAAGTCAGGCACGAAGTGCATGAGAAGCCGTCTTCAGATTTGCACGAGGTTGCGCCTGACTGAGGCCGAGATCTCCTCGGAGGCTTGTGGGGCTTTTGATCATACTTGACTTGGAGTGGTGAGACCGAATGCGTTGCGGACCTGAGTTTCAGAAGGCTGTCTTGCACCGAGGCCCAGAGCAACGGGGATGCCGACAAAATTGAACGCTGCCTTCCCAGCCGGCTTGCCTCCGCTTTCTGAACAACTAACTACTACTTAGGATTCGACCGATTCAGAAACTGGGCGCGATTCAGGAAGCCAGGATTCTTGAAACCCGGATTTAGGAAACTTCGGCCATTCTGCCCGATTCAGGAAAATGTCTTCACGCGATTCAGGAAGCTGCCCAATTCAGAAAGGCACGCGGTTCAAGAAACTGAAACTGCTTCATTCCAGAAATGAGCTGGTGGGTTGAGGGCTGGGGAGGGGGGGTGGGGACCCATTCAAGCCACTTGTCCCAATCCGCGCTTTCCAGTTTGCAGGATCCGCGTTTTCCAGTTTCCCCCTTCCGCAGTTTCCCGGCTTCCGCAGGAATCCGCGCGGCTTCAATTTTGAATCCGCGGCTGAGCACTAACACTAGTGTCTGAATGACTTGCAGAGAATGATCGGGCTGTTGTTGCTTGATGTTTTGTGCATGCAGACTGCTAAGCCCTCCCTTGCTCCGCATTCTTGCAAAGATCTGCTCACAGCCAAGAAGCTCCACGAGCAAATGATGTGACGTCAGGACTCTAGAGATCACTTGAGTCACTAGAGTAGAGCAGGATGCTTAGAGTTTAGAGACTACTAGAGAAGTACCATGACAAGACGCGATGCTTCCTCGTTTTGTTACCCATACATATTAACGTTGTCTGCTAAAGTCTAAGAGAAAGAGGTCCAATTAACTCCCCAGCCAAGCCAAACAAGTGCCTTTGAATAACATTTGCTGCCGAACTATTCTTTGGCGAGTCTTGAAAACAGCTTTGACCGTGCTGCTGCTCCCAATGGCTTCAGCATTTCGCGAGATTTGGCCACATGTCTACGCTTGAGGAGGACCTCCCTGCACAGTCGGCTTTATGCAGTGAAAGTATTGACGCCTCATGAAGCTGCTACGGAACAGTTCGGTCAGGACGTGCCCCGCTTGCAGGTCTTGGCGGCTAAACTGACGAAATGGCTCCTGGCAGAAGAGGCGCAACGATGCTTGGCCCACGTGGCAGATGCTGCTGCATCGTGCTACTCCAGGGGTTCGGACGTTCCCTGGACGACTTCTTCCGCGGTCACAGCCAGTACTTCGATGACTACCAGGCTACGGCCAGTGCACGTTTTCACCTTATAAAGCTTCGCTTATCATACAATTGCACGGCAACGGAGGATGAACATGCTCTTCATTACACAACCCTTCACAAGGACCCTGTGGACGTATCTGAACGTCTTTAAGCTGGAGGGTCGCTCAGCATCAAGTCGCCGAATCAGGAGTTTAGCACAAAGCTTGAGGCGGAGGTCGAGGGCTGGCTGGCTGAAGAAGGCACAGACGCCTCGCAATAGATACTGCGAGTAGTTGGGATACATTCGGGGCACATTGAAGCAGATCCCCAAAGAATTCTGGCAACAGGCCTCACCACTGACGACCTCGCACTGATTCTCCGAGCTGCTAAGGACAGCTTGTAGCATGCTACTTGTAGCTTTTGCCGATGATCCTCTTGTTGCTTTTGAAGTTTTAAGTCTGCCTTGTATCCGTGACAGGATGGTCTTGCTGGCGAGGACGACGTGTGTTTGCTTTGTCTGCACTTGATTTGGCCATGGCTGCTCCCAATGCACTGTAGTGAGGATGCTGCAGCAGAAGTCGATCTAGTCGAGATGCACCTTGCCACGAAAGATCAGGTCGTGCCTAACATGAAAATCCGTAATCGCCTTAAGTGCTTTGTGCATTTAAGGATGCTGGAGGCTGTCGACTACCAGAAGTGGCTTGGGTGTACAGTGATGGTCTGCAAAGATGCCCAAGGGATTCGGCTTTCTTAGAAGTTGACTTCCCAGCGAAGTTCTGCTCGGGATTCAGGTGGATAAGCTCCATCTTCGCCCTCAAGAGGCGAATCCGCGAGCGACGCAAAGTCCGCGTTCGCAAGGTGCCCCGCTTGTGATTCGATTCGCTCTAACGCGCTCAGAGATGAAGACTTGGCATGGGTCAAGTCTGCAGTCTCAGGCTAGTGCACTTCAAGCGACAGAAGCTGGATGGAGAAACGAAGAACTGCAAAGTCCAACCCCTGTGGACAAACCGCTATACTCTAAGCTGTATCGAGTCAGATCGGTCCAGTGCTGCAGAATCCAAAGCCATACCTCAGCCCCCTACCATAAGGCTTCTCAACCACAAGTCTCCCGCTCCGTGGCAAGAGAATGCTGAATGGAGAAGTCGAGATCTCCACCGAAACGTGCAAACAAGAAACCGTATAAAGCATCTTTGCAAGGGGTTGATGATGAAGCTGCCGATGCTAGGCTCCCCCTCCGCCGCCACCACCCCCCAGCACCGGCAGCGTTTTCGCAGAGAGCTCAGCAATGTACAGAGTTTTTGTTGAATGTCTGTGAAATGCAGAGCGCCGCGCGGAGCATGACCACGCCTCGTCATAAGGAAGTCACCGTACCAGAGGCCATAAGTCGTGCACATGAGTTGACATGATGATGACTGACGCAGATGATCGGAATTGTCGTGCTACGTGTGCTGTGCGCAGGGCGTGCAGCCCGGAGAGGCTTTCAGTATTTCGCTCGACGGTACTGGCCTCAAGGAGCTTGAGAAGACAAGTCACATGAATTCACTGTCCGAGAAGTCGGGCCTCTGGGCAAAGGCGTGGAGTATGGCATGGTCGTTCCTGAGGGCCTTGGGCCTGGCATGACCTTTCAGACAACGATTGAAAAATCAGCCTAGCGAGCTGAGATGCCAGTTTGGCAACGTGACCTCTAGCATCAGGGCCGTTCCCATGCAGACTGCCATGCATCTGTTTGTGAGCGGACTTTGTTGCGCGCTTGCGGGAAAGAAAAAGGAGCTCTCACTTGGGCCAAGTATAGATCTTGCTGCCGCAGCACCACGACATGAATCTGCAAGAGGCTCGAATCACATTCGCGACCTCCGAAAAGCACTGTGACCACGTAATTTGCTGGAATGTGGCCTGAGGTGAGAGCACCTCGGGCCCGAATTCAAGGCCCTCCCCCTTTGCATACAGAGACTCTCTTCCGCTCTCGAACTGTTCTCATCCCACTCCTTCGACGCCCTCATGGTGTGTGCGAAATGTAGAATGGTGGCGCCCAGCATTGAGCACGAGCCGTTTAAGGGCATTCTTGTGTTTCTGCACGAAGGATTGGATGACATGGACTCGGAGAATGGTGAGAGAAGGCCGAGCTGCGTGTTCCATGGCAAAGAGATGCTGCCCGTGCAGAACATCCCGCAGGTCAGTCGGACGGTGACTGTCACCTGATCTCCGAGGCAGATGCCAGTGTACATAGACGGTCTACATGCCGAAGTGTCAGGCAAAGCCTCGAAGCGAGAGAATCATTCTCAGTTCTTTAACTCGAAAACCCCTTCCCTTATACAATGGTAAACGAGCAGAAACCCCGTCCTGGGACTTCAGACATGAAGCTCTCAACCCAGAAGCACCATCAAAGCTTCAATCCCAAGACGAAAGCTGAAATCCTGAACAAAAGCCCTGAATGAAATCACAAGAATCTCAACCTCCCATGACGACAGGTTGCTAAAGTCATGATGGTAGTAGGGTCGGACAAGGTCCGAAAGCTGCAAGCCATTGATCTATCACAGGATGAGGGGGCCGCGGGGGGGGGGGGGGGGGGGGGGGTCGATATTGGTCCTTTCAAGAGAACCTGGCTTTTGGAAGGAGGGTGGTGTCGGGTTTCAGGGCTCCAGGAGTGTGGGGTTTTGGGGTTTGGGTTTGGGCTTTGGCACGTCCACGCGCTTGGTCTCGCTTTTGTTGGCGTTGGCTTGTCCCTCAAGGAAGTGTCAGACGTGGCATCAACCGCATACCAAAAGCACCACTTCGGCACGAAATCGTTTGTTTGCTTAGCCTTTGTGAGGCGGGAGGTCGTGTTTGGCATACGATGGCATTTGTTGCTAGTATATATAATATACTAGCTATACCTGAACACAATGTTGCAGGATGTATGTGAAGTTCCTGAACGTGCACACAGACACTTTAAACCATCCACCACTGCCGAACTAGCCGCTAGACTAGCCTGAGTGCTCGTTGACTGCTGCATCTTCTGTCGCAGTCTGCATGGACGAGGGTCTGAAGCCACCTGCGATGGACGTGCATGTTGAAGTGGTTTCATGCTTTCATCGCTGTATCATGCAGTTTCGCCGGGGCAACTGCATCAGAGGAGCATTGGCCTCGATTCGTCTTGTGCCCACAGGCGACAAATACGTCCAACGTTGGAGGCATATCTGTGTTCGCAGCCTCGGTTGTGTCTGAGCAACCTCAACTTGGGCGCCTTCATCGACCACTGTCGCTGCGAGTAGCGCTGCTTTGCCATGATGGCCTTTGGGACTTGTCACTGGCAGAGCTACCTCACGGCGCAAAGCACTTTGGTCATGCCCGGCACGTCTCCTATGCGAAGTGTTTCGGGGCTGGTCTCCCGGTGGGCACCAAGGTTTTCTGTGGTGTCGGCAAAGTGGACGGCACTCGTACAAGTCGAAATGCATCATGGACTCAGGGGCGGCTAGCGCGCTTTGACACTGGGGAGGTGCGGCAAAGCTTCGCAACATGTGCCATTGATCAACTTCGGTTGATCAAGCGGTGGCGCAATCGCCCCTTCAGCTGGCCTGCACGCCTTCGCATGCGATTGTGGCTGCATCTGCCTGGACGAAACCAGAGGCTCCTTTTTCATCTAGAGCTATGCCGCGTTCAGCAACCTGTGCTACCTATCTCATTTTGCAGTCAGCCACTGTACAGCTTCAACTCAATGTCTGAGGAATGGCCATACTTGATGGAGGATTGGCTGGCCTATCACTTGGACTATCTGGGCTTCAGCCATGGTGATATTTATGACGTCGATGGGAGCTTTGCTCCTGCGATGGAGCCTTGGACACAATCCAACAGCTGGCGGAAGAACACCGTGTCCTACTTCAGAGAGTGGCCAAAGCAGCTGTCCGTGCAGCTAGAGAACATCTCCAAGGCACACCCATACTGCACAGAGATGCTGGCGTATGCCCATTGTCTAACCTCTCACGCTGCACGCAGCAGATGGGTTGCGCTGCTGCATGCTCCCGATGAGTATCTTATAGCCCGGAAGACACCTTATGTTGGTGCTTTACCAGATGTCATGCGGTTTTTGTCTGACGACCTGCCAAAAGAGCTTCCCTTTGCATTCTTCCAAGTCAATGCTGTCTCCTTTGCTAGTGAACGCAAGGACAGCAAAGAAGAAATGTATCGTCAGGGAGGTGGGAAGCCTGGGAAGCGAGGCGGCGTGCTTGCAACATCTAGACAGCGAATGCCAATGGGCTATCATCACATGCCGGTGGTTGATCCGCTGAACTGCTGGGCTGCTGGCGCGCATATGTGTTATGGTGAGGCCGGACGTTTTGTAGAATCTTCGTAACGTGTTGACACTTCAGGAAGCTGCTTTTTGCACGGCGCATAAGAGTGCTAGCTCTCTCAGCAAGGTGGACAATGAGTTCCGCCAAGGACTCACGAAGGAGGCACGCAGTGGCTGGACTTATCACCTCAATAAAGCCGCTATCCAGAATCGGCCACCAATGCACACCCCACTGCATCACTCTTTGGCGATGCAGATGTGAATCTGTAGGTCACTCCAGTTGTCCTTGTTGTGCACCACTACGCAACGGTCTTAGTTGCGCCCAGCGCATGGGACTCAAGGCCACTGGGCTCTTCCCGACTCTTCCGAGGTCGAAATGATGAGTGTGAATCAGGGCCGGTGCGCCAGCATGGAGACTTGGAGAGAATTCAAAGCAAGAAGCATCCTAAAGCTTTGAATTTAGTTTTAACGCTACGCGGCCCGCCTCGGCCTGGCCCAGCGCAGCGCCCGGCGCATGCTCGCGGCATCCGCAGCACCCTAGCATGGCGTGGCAGAGCTGGGTTTAGGGTTGAGGGTCTAGGGATTAGGGTTGAGGGTTGAGGGTTGAGGGTGTGAGGGTTTGAGGGTTGAGTGCTTAGGGCTTAAGGTTGAGGGTTTAGGGTTTAGGGGTTTGGAGCTTCGAGTTCAAGGTTCAAGCTTAGGTGTCACTTAATGCATCCCTGGCCGTGCTCACACCGGTTGAGCCTCGTCGCTCCCAAAAAAAAACCCTTTAGTGGCTTTGGGGATTGGGGGGGGGGAGTATGGGGGGGGGGGGGGGCCCTGCTGGGACGGGCTTCAACTGCGTCTGGTCCTGGCGAACAGTCCGCTTGCGGACCCCGGTTTCCCACAGGGCGTACCCATTTGAGGCAAAAAAAGGGGCTTTGGGGTTGGGGGAGGATTTGGAGGGGGGCCTGTTCTCACACTATATACACCTTGGCTCGGGGCCTCGGCGGATTTTAACGCTATGTGACCCACCTCGGGGGGGGAGGGGGAAGGAAGGGAGGGCAGGTAGGGGGGGCAGGTGGGGCAGAGGGGGGAGGGGCAGGTGGGGCAGAGGGGGGAGGGGCAGGGGAGCGGTGGGGGGGCGGGGCAGGGCCTGATGCACCGTCTGCTCTGCCGGACACTTGTCGGCTAGGGGGGGGGGGGACCCATTACAGGCCAAAAAGTGCAATATAAAGGCACGGCATCCTGACCCTAACTTCTCTCAAATGATGGCCCTGCCTTGATCAGAGGGTTGGTCACACCGACCTTTGGCACAACATATGCGTACAAACGGTTACTACACAGAAAGGAACACAGGCATGTCAAGCACGGCTCTTTGGGTCTCTTTCGACAGGCGGCCACAGCCACAGCGTAGGTAACGGCCAAGCCGAGGACAGCAAAGAGTCCTTGAGCCTCGGCATGCTCTTCACAACCCAACACGCGTGACTTTAGCGCGCGATCAAGCGCGCACCAGCATCACCGCCGGGATCCGGACAAAAAGGGGATTGACCGCAAAGAAGCCGACCACATTGGCTATGGGGACGATTGCCCTGGGAAGCATCTTCAAAAAACACAGAGAAAACTGACTGCTACCCTCTCAGGCGTTCTGGAACATGAGGCAGCTGCCCAACGTTTTCTTTGATACTCGCCGGAGGCACAATCAAAACTCCCGGATTCTTTCGAATGACCTTGCGGTGGCGACTGCCCTTGAAGGACAGCTGAGCACTGAAACATACTGGAACAAAAACTGAGTTTCGCTCATCCAAGGCAACATCTGGGCCCAACTCTGCCGACAAAGGATTCTGCTTTGTGCTACCCAGACACCTAGGCCCAAGGCCTCGGCGGATTTCTCATACAGTAGAGCGAAATGCAGCCAACAAAAACTGAGGACCAGACATGCTCCATTGAGGATTTCGTGATGGACCCTGCCTCCCGGCAGTAATAGCAGGTGGTAGCTGCAGCGGAGCATTCGATCAACATTTAGGTTTTGTAGCTGGATTCGTGAAGCAGGTGATTGATTGGCTGCAAACTCTCTGACGAGCATGTCGAGCCACCGAGCTGCGCGGAAACATGCCAAGAAGTGCAGGGGACGGTTGTAGATTAATGTAGGTTGCAGATGCAAGCTAGGTTTCGTGCAAGGTGCCGTAAGACATCTCCGCATGCAATCGCGTGGCGAATGCTGGCTCCATGCACCGACCAAAGCAAGTCTTGGCACAAGGATCTAGTGACTAGTGACTAGCATCAAGCATCTATGGCAGCAGTTTGCAGCTTGTAAGCTGGCCATGTTAAACGGAATCTCACAGCATCTCAAGAGTGCCGCAGACGGCCATGGCCTCTGAGCCAACTTCAGACCTCGCGAAACCCTCAGAAAGCATCGGGGCGGCTC
>CAJNDS010002153.1:227500-231897 GCA_905221605.1 Symbiodinium natans
CCCTATGTGTGGTGGGCTCAGTGGGGCGTGGGCGGTCATGGGCGTCACGTTATGTCGGCAACGTTGACATGCCCTTCGGCATTCTGTGTTTCTCGCCTAGGCTTGTGACCTGCAAGTCGTGCGGGGTGGCTGGGGGGCCTTCATGGATAATGACCAGTGGTAGACACCATGGCTGGTCTTGCCCGCGGTATTCATACAGTGATGCTTCTCAGATGCACTTCGAGGGATTCAAAGGGTCTCCCAGGAGCCACGCTAAATCGTCATGACCTCTCTCTGAACCGCTTTCAGAGTGCCAACTGCTGCATGTGTGTGCGCATGATGTTCAAGCTGTTGAACCAGCTGCTGGGCCCCGCCAGCTATCGCGACGCGGGCAGCAATCCTGCGAGGCTGGAGAGTGCAAGTTCTGCGGCTTCGTGGGAGAAGTGTCCATGGTCACTTCTAATGGACCTCACCATGCACGACTCTGCCAGAGGCTGGGCCCACATGTTTGTCCTTTAGAGCACATCGCTGGTTCCAAGAAGTTGTTTGGCGGATCATGCCAGTGAATACATGTCCTACAAGGTTCCGACCAGCTACAGCCGACTCACCAAAGGTTGCAGTGCTTTGTCTTCAACTTCAGACCTAGGACTCACCTAGTTCATAACATTTAATAAAATTGCCCAACCAAGGTGTGCAAATACTGCGGATTGCGGGGATCAGCCGCGATGGTCACTGGAATTGGCCTCTTGCTGAGATGTCCGAGAAGTTGTTAAGCCGATGCAATGCCGGACTGACCTAGTGACCTAGTGGCTGTGAGTGGATCGTTTTGTCTGCCTCCAGCTGCAGCCAGGTGACCAGCACTTGACGGGGTGCCCTCGGAGCACAACAAAGCCTGCTGCAAAGAGCACCAAGTATACCACGTCCAAGCCAACGGAAAAGGAAGGCCTCCACTGCCCCATTGTTTGCATTGCTAGCGGGCTAGCTTAGCTGCTTGAGATGCAGGTGCTTTGTCAAGCTGGTTTTCCTGCTTCGTCGACGCTTGGTTAGTTCGACACATTGGCACAAGTGATCTACCTGTCTCACGTGTTTCTGGCTTTGTCGCCATACCCATGGCTGTCCGTGGCCTGCTCAGGGTGATTGCTGCAGTGTGGATTCGGCAGTCCGCCAGCCCCTCAGACTTGCTTGAACGCATACTTGTTTTCCTCACACCAGTGTGGGAATGGGCCGGGACAGCCAGCTAAGACTCACGTAGACTCGCGTGAAGGCAACGAGGGCCAGCATGAAGAAATTGTCGTCAAGGACAACACATTCGGCGACGTGAAGAAAGCGCCGGTCACAGTCAACAGTCCAATCACCGGCGATGTCTTGACGGCACAAGTACTTGACACGGATCCTAGGTCGAAGATATCGCCGAGGCAGAGACAAACGTGGAAGACGTTGCCGAGGAGGCAGTCATGCTGTGAACATGCAACTTCCCAGCTAGGCCCGGCAGGCAGGTAGCCTTGAATGTTCTTTGCATCTCAAAAGCCAGGCACATCTGGAACTGGAGCCGACGATTTGAGCGTGCGGCTCATGTGTGTTCTAGACAACGCAGCCCTCTGGCATCACAAGCTGGCTTGGTTTGGTCAGGGTGCTGCGGTTAGCCATCGCTGTCCGTCGCTAAGACCGATAAGATGCAAGACTTGTCTTTGCATAGCGTTTACATGCGTTTACTGCATCCTGTCTTACCACCCCATATATCAAAGCATACTCTCGCAGTTGCCGTTCCGCTCTCGGACAGCTGGCACGGCTCAATCACTAACACCGCGACTCCTCGAAGAGGGATCCAGTGCTCCAAGTGTAGCGCAGTGTGAACGGCCGTGACCTCGTTGATTTTTGCACGTTGCCTGCATTCGCCATTCCTACTTGGAGCAGTTCGTCGTTGCCGCACAATGCAGCTTGTCGCACTACTCACACTGCTATGCCCACATGTTCAGCTTTCAAGTCGCAATGCCTAGCCGCGTAATTCATGAGTTGATCGCCACGCAACGTTGCCATCAACTTCTGAAGTCGTCTCACCAACGAAGCAGGCTGCATTCGTGTGGACAAAGCATTGCTTTGCACCACTGCAACCCGCACATGCGTGGGATCGGGCTTTGAAAAAGAGCATTGATTCATTGGTTGATTGATTGATTGACGCTAGCATCACCATTTGTGAAGTTGTGGTCGGTGTAGCAGGGATGTCGGTTAGGCAAGCTGCTTTGCTTCAGCCTGATCATGTGCACACAAATCTCAAGGATCAAATCTAGTTGTTGCAATGGTGCTGCCTCCAAGTCCAAAGAGACGCCTGCGTGGCAAGGCTGACACACTGATCGGTTAGATTCCGATGCAAGAGTGCCCACAAAGTAGCTTTGCTGTCGATGTGGCAGCTGGTCGACACTGTGAGGTTTCCCCCAGTGCCATCAGTTCTTTCACAAAGGAGAAGCGACAGCTCACTTTGAAGTGAGATCCTCAGAATGGGTGGCACAGAGAAGGCCGCATCTGGAGTTTGCACGTCATACATTGAGAAACTGGACAATCTCCATGTGAGGTGCGTGCAGAGACTACTTCCCAACCTGTGCCCACTCCGCGTGGCAGATGAGCATCAGGGTAGTGTAGAAAGCCCTTTCAACTGCCCTTAACAGCACATTTCGAGAGCACGCGGCCTGTCAGCACCTTCCGCAGTGGCAGGTATGCCCACACAAAGGGGGCAGACTTCGAGGCTGAGGCGGGATTGTACATAGGACACGCGCATCATAAGCAAACAAAAAGGCAACAGAGGCAGGACGTGTTCAGGCGTGGCTTCAATGGCTGCGAAGTGTTCGACCGGGCTTGCAGCTACCCTCAGCCAATGTCTCAGCACCCTAAATTCAGGTTCAAGCTGAACTGGACTGGCTACTTGTGGTGAGGTTCAGGAAGCGTCCGAGTTGCTGCTGAAGCTTTCTCAGAGCAGAAGGCAAAGCTTGTCTGCGATGTGCAGTGGCACAACAGGCTACTGTGTCACTCTGGCATTGCTGGATCCCCCTGATCCCGCTGTAGGCGTCCAGAGCCAGTCTATGATAGATCCCTGCAAGGCAACATAACAAGGTGCTGCCAGCACCTGCTGCTTGGAAGCCGACTGGCGTGCAATTCGTGGACGAGCAGGCGGTGTAGCGGAAGCGGGGAGAGAGTAGCAATGTCAATGTCATGACACACCCGAATGGTTTCAACATCCACGACGAATGACAAAAAGTGTTGGATTGTTGTCCATAAGCCCCGCGTCCTTCACATACATGATTGGTTTGCAAACGAAGAGCACTTGCCCTCTTTCGAGCTGGACGGAATCCTTCGTCTAGTACTCGAGCCAAGTTCAGAAGATGTGGAACGATTGAACACCGTTCCAAACTAGAACATGCATAGAACGCACGCGCGCTGACGCCGGGCACCCCTTGGCTGCCACCCCACGACATTGCCGCCCCACTTGCGGTCGAGATACTTAGAACCTTCCCAACCCTTCCTGGAGCAAGTACGGTAGCTACGAGCTCGCCACGACCATGTCAGTGTAGTCGAGAAAGTGAGAGGCTTGGCTACGCTACTACGCTCCCTCCATTCCCATCCCCAATTTGCCATCCGAAGCTACTTGAGATTCTAGCTTGAGCCTGGGTGAGCTTAGTGCAAATTTTGTTCGTCTTTGTCCGTTTATTGGCTCAGGGGGATGCTCGAGTCCACAACCTCCATGGCTTCGAGGAGCCACAGTGCGGGCCAGGGCCCCGAAAACGGCGCAAATGGCTTGAAGAGAGAGTGTCCCAATATTTCTCATTGGTTTGCTTCTCAGATAGATACCGGTAGCTGGCAATGTTGTACTCGCTTTAGTGTCCAGGGGTCGCCCCCCCAACAATTTTGGGGTTTTCGCGTGTCCTCTATAAGCCGAGACGCGGGCTGGGGTTAGGGCGGGTAGGCGTCGAGGGTTGAGAGGGGGGAAGCCTTGAAGCTTGAGGGTCTAAGAAGCTTTCCAGGCTTTTTTGGCTCCCTGGACAGGGGGGCTGCGGACTAATGCGGGTAACCGAAACAGTTTTCTAAACGCGAACGAGGGCAGGGCCTGTTTGGCAATGAATTTCTGAAAGGAAGTTATAAAATTCCGGAGTTTCTTATTCAAAACTATTGTTAGTTTTTGGCTCCCGCCCCTGCCCCCTCTCATCCCCGGGCCGCGAGCTTCGCATAATTGGGGGTAACCCTTGTCAAAGGGGTCGCTCTAAAATTTTCCGGAAAAAAGCTTAATAGCGGCTAACGATACTAGAGGTGCAACATCAATGGCGGGTTTGCGAAGCCGTAAAAGTCCCTGCATGGTCCGACCTCTTGCAATGGCCAAGGCTGTTCACGTGGCATGAGTTGCAAGCTTAGCACGAGCTCATCAAGTTCTC
>CAJNDS010002153.1:231997-254497 GCA_905221605.1 Symbiodinium natans
CCCCCCCCCCCCCCCCCCCCCCGCCCGAAAAAAAAAGCCTGTCGAGCAGCTCGAGGTAAGATGCCAGACATGTGGGAACAGCATTTGGAGAGGCCGCACGCTTCGAAGTTGTGTGCCCCAAACCTAAACCCTGAACCCTAAACCCTAAACCCTAAACCCCAAACCCTAAACCCTAAACCCGAACCTTAACCATAGAAGATGCTTTCGCCATGGGTCCAGAAAGACATCCAACAACCAGAGGACCAATGAATTGGAGGACCACTAAGGGAAAGTTACATGGTCCTTGAGGGCCCATGTTAAGGGACCATGTAACTACCCTAAGAGTTTAGTTCGGGTTCAGGGATTTGGGCTTTGGTAGGGTTCAGGAATTTAGGGTTAAGGGTTCGGTTTCGGGGATAGGGCGCTTGTTTGTTGGCGTGGTGGGCGCATTTTTTTTGCGCGCTTTGGGGGCGTGCTGTTCTTTTCTGAGGCTGGGGGGTGGGGGGACACCAACCCAAAACAGGCATCCTGAAGAAAGACACTCCATCTGACCGCCGACATGCAAGCAAACGCTAGACTCGAAAAAACCGGCGGTCCACAACAGCCATCTTGCTGGGGTGGAGAAGGTCGACGTATGCCTCTCATGGATGGTCCCCGCCCGGGCACATGCGGGGGCCTAATGTCTCAAAAGGGTTTTTCGGATGAAAGGTCGTGTCAGACAGCAACAGAACCGGCAACAGAAGGCAGCAGGTCAAGATTGTGAGGACCTCTCACTCACACTAACTACTCCTCCATCAAACTGGTGATGTTGAATCCTTCAACACTGGTGTCGTTGCAGCTCTAGCCCTCGCAAGCCCTCATCTGTTATATGAAGCCCTAAACCCGTGAACCCTAAAACCCTGACTCCTAAACCCTGTCTCCTAAACCCCTAAACCCTCAACTCTTCAACCCCGAACGTCCTCACTAAGCGCCTTCAACCCTCAAAACCCTTGCATTCCCTCAACTCCCCAAACACCCCTGAAACCCTGAAACCCTGGAAACCCTGAAACCCTGAAACCCTGAAACCCTGAAACCCTGAAACCCTGAAACCCTTAAACCCTAAACCCTAAACCCTCAAAGACATTCCGGGCCTGACCATCCCGGCGTGCAACATCAGCGGGCCTGGGCGACCAGGGTTTAGGGTTTGGGGTTTAGGGCTTAGGGCTTAGGGTTTAGGGTTTAGGGTTTAGGGCTTAGGGTTTAGGGTTTAGGGTTTAGGGTTTAGAGCTTGGGGTTTAGGGTTTAGGGTTTAGGTGCTATCTAAGGTTGGAACCACGGGCCCTTTGTGTGGTCCCGCACCCTTGTTCATAGGGATCCGAAGTACGGGCCCTGCATATATACATATATACATATATACATATATACATATATACATATATACATATATACATATATACATATATACATATATACATATATACATATATATATATATACATATATATATATATTATTTCTGTATTTATATTTATATTTATACTTTTACTTATATTTTATTTACATATATATATATATGGTACCCCCCCCCCCCAAAACCCCACGCTTCCATATGCTCTTCCCTGAAGTCCGACAGATCGGCCTCCCAGTTTGGTCATGGTAGGGTTTTAGAAATTCATTAAATAGTTTACTGAATTTCACTAATGTGTCTAATGTCCTTGATTTCGTTACTTTTAATTAACTTCGTTGATTCCAAAAAGCTGAATTCACATAATTAGATCCACTCAGCCATTTCGTATGAATTCAATAAGAATCCTATTTAAATCAATACGTACAATTGATAGGAATCTGGTTTAAATATGTAGAAGCATATCAAATTAGTAGGACTCCTATTCTAATTTCTTGGAGTCCTAAACTCGAAGGAATCATAGGAAGCCCATCGAAATGAATAGGAACCCTTTTGAATTCATAGGAATGCTACTAAAATGAATATGAACCCTATAAAAACTTCTGTGAATTCTTTTACGAGTAACAGGAATCCGTTTAACATGAAGACGAATCCTATTAAGATTAAGAGGAGCCAAAAAAAATCTATAAAAAAGTAACGTGGACCCTTTGAAACAATAAGAGCCGCACTGATGAAATGACTATGAACCTATTAAAACTTTTTGTTCATAGGACTGCTGTTAAAATTATTAAGAATTACAATAGAATTATTTCGAGTCCAATTGAAATGAATAGGGACCAGTATTCAAAAAACAGTAGGAGCACTGTTGAATCTAGTAGGATCCCTATGAAAATTATTAAGAATCCTTTCAACATGAATGAGAGACCCTGTTAACATGAATACGAAGCCTATTCAAATTAATCAGGAACCTATTTAAATTAATTGGAAGCTTATCAAAGCAAAAAGAATCCAATTAACAATTGTACGCAAACCTTTTGAAATTGAATAAGAAGCCCATTAACATCATAGGAATATGTTTAAAAAACACTAGGAATAAGAACGCTATTAACATTACTAAGAACCCTATTCGAACTACTTGGAATCTGATGAAAATGAATAGTAATCAATATTAACCCGAATAAATCCAATAGGCACCCTTTAATAGGCATCCTTTAGAAATTAATACGAACCCAATTAGACAAATGCAGGAATTGCTAGTAAAATTATTCGGAATCTTATCAATTTAATACGAACCCCCAGTAAAATGAACGGCAGTAGGATTAATCTTAAATAGGAAACCTATTCGGTAAGATTAATAAGACTCTTATTTTCCGTCTCTAATTTCAAAATGTAACCTTTCTCTCGGCTCTTAGAATTCCAGAATTCCTGATTTTTCAGGGGCCTCGAGTTCCCGAATTCCAGATTCTGGAATGCTGGAATTCTGAAACTGGGGGCTAATAAGAACTCCCATTGAAGTGAACGGGAGTATTGTTAAAATTAGTCAGCCTAGAAAGTTATAAGGAATCCTCTAAAACTTAATGGGTAAGATTAATAAGACTCTTATTTTCCGTCTCTAATTTCAGATGTAACCTTCGTGGCTCTCCGAAATTAGAATTCCAGAATTCCAGAATTCCAGAATTCCAGAATTCCAGATTTGTCAGGGGCCCCCAGTTCCAGAATTCCAGATTCTGGAATTCTGGAATTCTGGAACTGGTGGCTAATAAGAACTCCCATTGAAGTGAACGGGAGTATTATTAAATTTAATCAGCCTAGAAAATTATAAGGAATCCTCTAAAACTTAATGGGTAAGATTAATAAGACTCTTATTTTCCGTCTCTAATTTCAAATGTAACCTTCTTGGCTCTCCGAAATTAGAATTCCAGAATTCCAGAATTCCAGATTTGTCAAGGGCCCCCAGTTCCAGAATTCCAGATTCTGGAATTCTGGAATTCTGGAACTGGGGGCCTCTGAAAAATCTGGAATTCTGGAATTCTGGAATTAGGGATCTCAGAAAATCTGGAATTCTGGAATTCTGGAACTGAGGGTTTCTGGGGAGAGGTTTTCATAGTGTACGATAGGAAAACATAGTAAAACGCGGGTTTTGAGGGGGGGGTAGCATATATATATATATATATATATATCTATCTATCTATCTATTTATTTATTGTTTTTATTCATTTTTCTTTTTATGTATTTATTGAATTAGGCTCTATAACGGGGACCTAAATTAAAGGCCCATACTTCGGATCCCCTCGTCAAGGGTTCTTTGGGCTTGCAGCTTCTGGGGTGAGTCTAGGGTTTCAGGGTTTAGGGTTTAGGGTTTGGGGTTTGGGGTTTGGGGTTTAGGTTTTAGGGTTTCAGGTTTCAGGGTTTAGGGTTTCAGGGTTTTGGGGTTGAGAGTTTAGGGTTTTAGGGCTTTGGGTGCGAAAGTCGTTGAGCTCAGGGGTTTCGAGTTCAGCAGTCAGGGGTAAGCGAATAGTTGGGAGGGATGCCGAACCCGCAACCCTAAGCCCCAAACCCTGAGCCCGCAGTTCAACTTAGGGATTCAAGGTTTAGGCTTCAGGCTATAGGGGTTCGGGCATTTGGGTTTTTTAGGGTTCAGGAGGGGTTCAGGGATTAGGATTCAGGGATCAGGGCCTCGAAAGGCATCGAGGATAAAGACGGGGAGCAAAAACTTGCACGCACGCCCCCCGCCCACGCCCCCCCCCCCCCATCCAAGCCCTCAGGCCCAAACCCTATAAGCCCTTAAGCCCTAAACCCCCTGTCAGCCTTCTACAGTTCTGCAGCCTTCCAAAGGCCTAAGCCCACCCCTGAACCCCTAAACCCTGAAACCTAAACCCTAAACCCCTAAAACCCTCAAGGCTTTAGGAAAGCTGCATCGTGTACCGGGTTGGCTCCGCGGAAGGCGACTCAGAGATGGAGAGGACCTGGGAGACAGCAGGGCTTAGGAGGTCACTTACTGGGTTTCGGATTAGGGTTTAGGGTTCAGGGTTCAGGGTTCAGGGTTCAGGGTTCAGGGTTCAGGGTTCAGGGTTTAGGGACTGGGCTACCAAGCCCCGTAAGGGGGAACCTCCTCGCTTGTTGGGAGAGGTTCTCGATTTACCTCTTTGCAACTTTTGCTGTACTATGGCCTCTTACTATGCATGTAGGCTAGACCCAAGAGCCACCTAGGACTGCAGGGTACCCTGCTGGGTTTGGAGGGACTATAAGGGAACCTAAACCCTTAGAAAAAAACAACGGAAAGGGGCCTACTCTGGATCCAAGTATTTAGGGTTTAGGGTTTAGGGTTTAGGGTTTAGGGTTTAGGAGGGTGTAGAGAACTGTCCGCAAGCATTTTGGGATCCTCACGACCAGCACGGCCAACGGTGCCGCAGCCTGCTCTTCATCCTCCTCGCAGGTGCAGGCCCGGGCTTCTAAGGGGGTGGGGCTTTAGGGTTTAGGGTTTAGGGTTTAGGGTTTAGGGTTTAGGGTTTAGGGTGTAGGGTTTAGGGTTTTGGGGATCTGGTTTTCCAGAAGTGATGCCAACTACTTGAAGTCTCAGTGGAGCTAATGTGCTCCTAGTATTACGAAAGAGGGCAGCAAGAACCTTGTGATTCTCCTTCCTCCCTTCGAAATCCTTTGCTGTACACCACACCCCTCCCCCTCCCCCCCCCCTCCCCTCTGGGACCTGCAAGCCCAACCTGGGATTTCCGCTTTTGACTCCCCAAAACCGCACGACGCCCCGGGACCCTGCTGCACCTTCCCTGTCAAGACCCCCTCCAAGCCCTCTTGCCTCCTGAACTCATGACGCGTGATGCTGCACCAGGTGACATTAGACTTGGCTTTCCTTCGTCGCGATGAGCACGCTACACCCCGCCTTGGGCCAGCCCAAGCGTCTACAATTAAAACCGCAGCAACTCGACACCCGAATCCCTAAACCCGAAACCCTAAGCCCCAAACCATATCTAACCCTGAACCCTAAACCCTAAACCCTAAACTCCCCAAAACCTCTATGGGGGCCTAGTCGAGTGAGCCCCTGTCCTCATCCAGCAGCTTCCAAAAAGCGATCTGCTCGGCTGAGGGCTGGCCGTAGGCCTGTCAATGGGCTCTTGATGCGTTTAGGGTAGTTTAGGGTTTAGAGTTTAGGGTTTAGGGTTTAGGGTTTAGGGTTTAGGGTTTAGGGTTTAGGGTTTAGGGTTTAGGGTCCGCCGACCCTGGCGGCGTGTTGGATGGGAAAAGGAGGTGAAACCTCCCTCTTTCCCTCCTTACCCCCCCAAAACGCGGGGGGGGGGGGGGGGGGGGGGGGGGGGGGGGGGGGGGCGGGGGGGCACACATTTTTTCGTGTGAGGCCGCCCAGGTCAGTACACACGGGGTTCTCAGCAGGGGCGCCCCCCAGCAAACCCCCCCCCTCCCCCCCACCTCCCCCCCCCCCACCCCCCCCCCCCCACCCACCCCCCCACCCCACACCCCCCCCCCACCCCACCCCCCCCACCGCCCCCCCCCCCCCCCCACCCCCCCCACCCCACCCCCCCCCCCCCCCCCCCCAACCCCCCAACCCCACCCCCCACCCCCCTACCCCCCACCCCTCCCCCCCCCACCCCCACCCACCTGTCTTTTTGGCTTGAGCTTGCCCCCAAACGATTCACAGAACTCTGCCGGGGATGATCTTCCATGCGAGCGGGTCTCAACTATGCTCCAGCGGGGTCGGCGGCTTGAGCCGGAGGCTCTTAAATTTGGGGTTTGGGGTTTGCTGTAATAAGGCGTAGATGCTGTGAAGGTTAGGACGCAGCAGAGGCTCGAATGCCTCGTCAGGTGCGAAGAGCAGCTCTGGCCCGATCGTGGAGGGCCATCTAATACTTTTCTCCCACCCCACCATCCGAGGCGGTAAAACCACCCAAACCTATTCCTTTTAGGGTTTAGGCCTAAACTCATGACAATCGCGTACTGTTAAAACAACCTTTCCGTTACCCATGGCCACGTTCGGCCCAAGGAAAAGTTTGAGGCCAGGTCCCGGCTCGTTTGTAGCACGGGTTTCAGCTGGGCCAGGGCGGGCCAGGAGGGGGGCAGGGCGGCCAGGAGGGGGAGACCCCTTAAAAGTTTTTGAGCCCCCCCCTGAGCTGGCCAGGGGCCCCCTGGTCATTGGGCACGCTGCGGCGAGGGGTCCGGGGCCCCCTACAGACACCCCTGGCCTGCGGCCCTTGAACTTGTATTGCAGCAAAACACTCCCGCGTTTGGGTAATGACTTTAGTAAGGGACCAGTACTGGTCCCGAGGAGAACGTGCTCGACTCCGGTACCGGGCCCATCGTGGGTGCTACCGACCTCCGAGCTGTGGGAGGCGGGCGAACGAGCTGGGTCGACTTGCGCCATCCAGGTCAGGGGCTTAGGCGCCGCCCCCTAACTGTAGGGGGGGCGGCCTTGGCCTTGAGTTTAGGGTTTAGGGTTTAGGGTTTAGGGTTTAGGGTTTAGGGTTTCGGGTTTAGGGTTTAGGGTTTAGGGTTTAGGGTTTAGGGTTTAGGGTTTAGGGTTTAGGGTTTAGGGTTTAGGGTTTAGGGTTTAGGCTTTTGGGTTTAGGGTTTAGGGTTTAGGGTTTAGGGTTTAGGGTTTAGGTTTTATAGCAATTGTATAGCGCTTGGGCCCCAATAAAGTCTTCAACGAAAGCTTTCATCGAAACGTTTTCAACGAAACGTGTTCAGCGAAGCGTTGTTTTAACGCAACGTCTTCAACGGAGTCTTTGAACAAAACGTTCCCCTTCTGCTTGGTTCTTTCACAATCATCCTAAACCCTAAACCCTAAACCCTAAACCCTAAACCCTAAACCCTAAACCCTAAACATGGCCGGACGTGCAGATTTGATATGTCCAGCCTCGAGAATACTTGTTCCGGTGCAAGCGAATCAGTATTCCGATAAAAACGCTGGAAATGTTGGGCTCATATTGAATTTCAGATGGACCTACGAATCTCGAAAAATCTCGTATTTCACTTTTGGCAAGAATCGATGATAGCGAACAGGTGTTCATTCTAAATCCTTGCAACTTGCATATTTTTTGGATGTCAGATGACTCTGCGAAAATTTGAAAATCTCATATTTCAATTCATGAAAAATTTTGATTTCGATTCTCTTGAATTATTGTGAGTTTCAGACCCTCGAAATTTCAGAAACTTTTCTGAATTTCAATTGATATGGGAATAAATGAACATCTGATTGATGTTTCAAGATATACAAATTTGGATGTATTTCAGTTCTACTAAATCGGGTCGGATATTTTTGATTTCCATAAAATTCTGGACAATAATTGAAAGTTTCATGTTTGAGATGCATAGACTTGGATTTCAACTTGGACAACAAGGAAGAGGAACCGGAATTCATTTGACACCCTTGAAGATTCTTTCCAAACCTCATACTTCACTATATCATACTGTTGATTGACGACATCCTGCATCACTTTTATTATGCCGGTCATGCAAGATTTTGTCCATCCACAGACTGGAGACTGGCGGCAAGCTTTCGGAAGCTCTGGTCACGGCTGATGACCAAATTCAACTTCCCGTGCGTGAGGGCCGTATGTGAGGGGCCAGGATGGGGCAGAAAAGTCCGGAATATGGCGTTTTTCAAGTTTCAAATTCGTTTCCATAGTTTGTCAAATTAGTATTAATGGCAGATCTAGGGGGTGTGCCCAGAAATTTGCCGCCCACCGGACCATTAAGATTGGGGGATGGGCTAAGAAACTTGCCGCCAACCTGGGCCGGTTGCCCATAACCCTAAACCCTAAACCCTAAACCCTAAACCCTAAAGAGGTGGCCCAGGCTCAAGGACCACCCACAACTATCCAGATGGAAAAAGGGGTGGGGAGCCGAATCCTCAGATTCCGAATAGGCTCTGTCCTTGGCTGCACTTAACGGGGTAGCTATAAATCTAATTTCTAGCTGCGTTATTAAGAAACCCAATAAGCCCAAAATCCAAAAACAAAACCCCCTAAAACCCTTAAAACCCCAAAAAACCCAGTAAAGCACCACAGAGTGTCTTGGCAGTGAGTACCACGATGTCCGAGACCAAACCACGAAGTCTTGAGGCCTCTGAAGTTCATGAAGCCCCTTGAAGACCTTGAATCTCAGAAGCACTAGACCCTAAACCCTATACCCTAAACCCTTGACCCTAAACCCTAAACCCTAAACCCTAAACTCAAAGGAACCATTCGGCTGCCTTGACCTCCACCACCCGCGCGCTACGCAGGGCCGGGCAGGAGCGGCCTCTTGGAAGAAGCTTGGGTTTGGGGGTTTGGGGTTTGGGGTTTAGGGTTTAGGGTTTAGGGTTTGGGGGTTTGGGGTTTGGGGTTTAAGGCTTAGGGACTTTTAGGGTTTAAGGAGTTTGAGGATTTCGGGGTTTTTTAAGGGTTTAGGGTCCAGGGTTTTAGGGTTTTTGGGGTTAGAAGCGGTTAGGGTTTGGGGGTTTAGGGTTTGGGGTTTAGGGTTTAGGGTTTGGGGCTCTACCCTTTCGAAGGTCTCAGATTGACGGGCTAAAGATGGCTCCCTGACACCCAACTCTCGAGACCCTGAAGAATCATTGAGGGTTTAGGGCTTGTCGGTTTACGGGTTTAGGGTTTAGGGTTTAGGGTTTAGGGTTTAGGGTTCACGGTTTAGGGTTTAGGGTTTAGGGTTTAGGGTTTAGGGTTTAGGGTTTAGGGTTACTCTGGGATTTTTAGGGTTTAGGGTTTAGGTTTTAGGGTTCAGGGCAGGGTTACCATCTGTTGGACGACCCCTAAACGAACCTCACCTCTCGCTGCCCGAGTCCGTGGCGGATACGGATCAGGGCCCGGCTGTAGCGGAAGACCTCCATAGGGTTTAGGGTTGAGAGTTTAGGGTTCGGGTTTTGGGTTTAGGTTTAGGGTTTAGGGTTTAGGGTTTAGGGTTTAGGGGTTTAGGTTTTAGGGTTTAGGGTTTAGGGTTTAGGCTTTAGGCTTTAGGCTTTAGGCTTTAGGCTTTAGGCTTTAGGCTTTAGGCTTTAGGCTTTAGGCTTTAGGCTTTAGGCTTTAGGCTTTAGGCTTTAGGCTTTAGGCTTTAGGCTTTAGGCTTAGGCTTTAGGCTTTAGGCTTTAGGCTTTAGGGGTTTAGGGTTTAGGGTTTAGGGTTTAGGGTTTAGGGTTTAGGGTTTAGGGTTTAGGGTTTAGGGTTTAGGGCTTGGGAGGCTGGGGGCGGCCGTTGCCCCCCCACACACAAAGAACCAAAAAACCTCTTTTCCAGCGTGCCCTGAACCCCACTCCCTGAAGCATGAAACCCCCCCCAACCCGAACTTAGGTCGCCCAGTAACCTGGGATTATAAAGGGTTTAGGGTTAAGGGTTAAGGGTTTAGGGTTTAGGGTGGTTAAGGGTTTAGGGTTTAGGATCCCAGAGGCACAAGAGAAGGCCCAAAGTCAGGCCTGATGAAGGGTCATTTGCGCCTTGTTTGTGCAGGGTAGGGTGCGGTAAAGGAAGGAGCCACCAAAAACCCTCAACCCCAAACCCCAAACCCCAAACCCCAAACCCTAAACCCCAAACCCCAAACCCTAAACCCCAAACCCCAAACCCCAAACCCCAAACCCTAAACCCCAAACCCCAAACCCCAAACCCCCAAACCCCAAACCCCAAACCCCAAACCCCAAACCCTAAACCCTAAACCCTAAACCCTAAACCCAACCCTTCACAGGCCTGGCTACTCCGGTCGAAGATCGGCTCCTCGCACCAGTGGGGCGGGGCCGCGGACATGAGCCCAGCCTCAGCCAGGACGCTCGGAGTTTGAGGGTTGTTATGGGGTTGAGGGTTTAGGGTTTAGGGTTAAGGGTTAAGGGTTAAGGGTTAAGGGTTTAGGGTTTAGGGTTTAGGGTTTAGGGTTTAGGGTTTACTCCGGGATTTTTGGGGTTTAGGGTTTCGGGTTTGGGGTTACTTTGGAAGTTGAGGGTTCTGGGCCAGTTCTGGGGTTTAGGGTTTAGGGTTTGAGGGTTTAACAGGGTTTAGTGGAGGGCTTGGGCTTGGGAAAACCAGGAAAGGGAAGGCGTAGGGCTTCCGGAGGCTTCACTGGCAGAAGCGGTTGGATGCTTCTGCTCCCGCTGTGCTCCCGCCTTTCTATGGCACTTGCACCATGTCCACAACTTGGGATGTTTCCCCTTAGACTAACAGTCTGTAAGAGGGATTACAGTACCCCCTGGTATAATCACTATTAAGGACTGTTCGTATAAGGGCGAACATCTCAATCCAAAACGCTCATGTTTACAGCGTTTTCGCCTCTTGTCGCGCAAGGATGTGGAACAAGACACGTTGTCACAAGTGTCCATGCCTTTGGCGACTATGCCCCCAAAACTGGCAGTTACGGCGTTTTGGCCTCTTTGTAGAACATACTGCGCAAGGATGTAGAACAAGACACGTTGACACCAGAGTCCATACCTTTGGCGACCATGCGCAAAACACTGGTTTTTTTACAGCGCCTTGCGATTCTGAGTGAAGCGACCTGCTGAAAGAAACGATGTGCTCAATCTCTGTTTTGTTTCAAGGTTTAGGCGTCTGTAATGCAATTTTCCAAGAAGTTTTATCTGGCTTTGGGGTCACGATTTCCCTTCGCTGCACTTAACATGGTAGCTATAAACTTAAGTTTTAGATGCCTTATTAAGAAACCCAATAAGCCCAAAAAGGCTAAAGATCTAAAGTTGCAGTAAAGCACTAAAACACCACAGAGTTCCCTAAACCCTAAACCCCTAAACCCTAAACCCTAAACCCTAAACCCTAAACCCTAAACCCTAAAACCTAAACCCTAAACCCTAAACCCTAACCCTAAACCCTAAACCCTTGGGGCGTAAGATGACGAAGGAAAGCATGGACAGCCCCCCTTCTTTCTCTGAACCGCCAAAGCCGTGAAGTCGACCGAAAACCACGAAGACCTGGAGCCCCAAACTTATATGAAACCCCTGAAACCCGAGACTCCGAGACCCTGTTTAGGGCTTAGGGTTTGGGGTTTAGGGCTTAGGGCTTAGGGTTTAGGGTTTAGGGTTTAGGGTTTAGGGTTTAGGGTTTAGGGTTTAGGGTTTAGGGTTTAGGGTTTAGGGTTTAGGGCCGGGTTTAGGACACCCCAACCGAAGCCCCTTAACCCCTCAAACCCTGTGATTCAAGGCCCTTTGTCATATGAAGAATCCAAACCCCCCAACTGGTGATCCACATGCTCTTAGTTCAAGTAACCCCTTTTTTGCGAACAACCCTAAACCCTAAACCCTAAACCCTGTTTGGCAGAGCAGACTTCTGTAGTCTTTTCAAACGTCACGAACCATTACCTGCGTTGAAGAAAGAACCTTCAACGTAGGCTTTTCCACATGCGACTTGTTTCCCTAAACCCTAAACCCTAAACCCTAAACCCTAAACCCTAAACCCTAAACCCTAAACCCTAAACCCTAAACCCTAAACCCTAAACCCTAAACCCTAAACCCTGTTCTTCGTTCTGTTTTCCTTCTTTTGTGGGGGGGGGGGAGCCTCAGGAAGGCCCCGCATCAGACTTGGAACTGCAAAGGGGAGCACAGCTTAAAAAACTGACCATGACCCCTGAACCCTTCAACTTGAGCCTGAATTTGATTTGATGTCTTAAAACCTCCCAATAGGAGCACACACACACATAGAAGAAAAAAAAAGAAACACACGCGCGCGCACACACACACACACACCCGCGCGTCATGGGGACAACTGTCAAAACAAGGCCCTGAACCCTAAGCCCTAAACCCTAAGCCCTAAACCCTAACCCTAAACCCTAAACCCTAAACCCTAAACCCTAAACCCTAAACCCTAAACCCTAAACCCAAGCCCTAGACCCTAACCCTAAACCCCTAAGGCATGCGCCCTGAGCTCCACTTGGCCTGGAGACGGCGAGGTGGAATCGAAGGCCTGGGATGCATCGTTTGGTTTTGGGGCTTTGGCTTTAGGGTCTAGGGTACAGGGTGTAGGGTTTAGGGTTTAGGATTTAGGATTTAGGGTTTAGGGTTTAGGGTTTAGGGTTTAGGATTTAGGGTTTAAGGTTTAGGGTTTAGGGTTTAGGGTTTAGGGCTTGGGGATTTTTAGGGCTCAGGGATTTTTAGGGCTTAGGGATTTTGAAGGATTAGGGGCTTTAGGGTTTAGGGAGTTTGAGGAGTTCGGTATTTTTAGGGTTTAGGGTGTAGGGTTTCGGGTTTAGGGGGGGGTTCTTCAGTTTAGGGTTCTGGGCTTTGGTCAGCGCTGAGGTTGCGGCGTTTGGGGTGTGGGGTTGAGGGGTTGGAGGGAACCCTAAACCCTAAACCCTAAACCCTAAACCCTAAACCCTTGGGGCTTAGGGGCCTCGGAGCTGAAGCCCTTCTTTTTCAGGTCTTGGGCTCCGAGGGCCCCGATTCAACATCCGATGGAAGCCCCTCACTTGATGAGCCTTCGGGGTTTAGGGTTTAGGGTTTGGGGTTTGGGGTTTAGGGTTTAGGGTTTGGGGTTTAGGGTTTAGGATTTAGGGTTCGGGTTTAGGGTTTAGGGTTTAGGGTTTAGGGTTTAGGGTTTTAGGTTTTAGGGTTTAGGGTTTAGGGTTTAGGGTTTAGGGTTTAGGGTTTAGGGTTTAGGGCTTAGGGCTTAGGGCTGAGGCTTGAGCGGCACGGCCCAACTCCATCGGCCCTCCGGAAAACATGTCCTGGAGGGGCGGAGGCGGGGTGGGCGGGGGGGGGGGGGGGGTCTTGGGGTTTGGGATTTAGGGTCGAGGGTTTCGGGTCTAGGGTTTAGGGTTTAGGGTTTAAGGGTTAAGGGTAGGGTGAGGGTGAGGGTTTAGGGTTTAGGGTTTAGGGTTTAGGGTTTTAGTTTTAGGGTTTAGGGTTTAGGGTTTAGGGTTTAGGGTTTAGGGTTTAGGGTTTAGGGTTTAGGGTTTAGGGTTTAGGGTTTAGGGTTTAGGGTTTAGGGTTTAGGGTTTAGGGTTTAGGGTTTAGGGTTTAGGGTTTAAGACTTCGATAGGCGGTTAAGGTTTGAAAGTTGCGGCTTCCAGGAATCTTCGACGAGGCGGCTGGTCTCGGAGGCGGGGTTTGCTTTGGGGTTCAAGCTTTAACCCTAAACCCCAAACCCTATAAGCCCTAAACCCTAAACCCTAAACCCTAAACCCAGTTGTTCAGGTTCTGTGTCCAGGGTCTAGAGCGGGACGAACTCTGAGAACCGACGTCGAAAACACATGGGCATATCTAACCCCCAAAATACTAAAACCCTAGCCCCTAAACCCCCAAATCCTAAAATCTGACTTCTGAATCTTGGACCCCTAAAACCAGCTATATTCTCCTAAACCCCACCCCAAGCCCTACATCCTAAACCCAAAACCCGAAACCCTAAACCCCTAAATCGATCTGAATTCTAAGCCCCCAAGCCCCCTACACTCCCGAAGAAGTGTGTGCCTCAACCCTGAGCTTGCTTGCTGCTGGCTCGAGTAGGGAGTTCGGGAGCTAGGCCAGACTCGCCCTTTAAGGTTTAAGGGACCCTAAACCCTAAACCCTAAACCCTAAACCCTGAACCCTGAACCCTAAACCCTAAGTTCGGTCCTGACGCCAGAACCCGCGATCGACGGAGGATGCGCCCTTGACACGGTAGTCGCAGTGCTGGAGAAGGTCCTGTCTAAGTTCAGCATATTTGGGGGCATTGGGGGGTGTTTGGGGGAAGCCCAATCCCTAAACCCTAAACCTTAACCCTAAACCCTAAACGGGGTCACGGGCTTTCGGGGCTTAGCATCCGCAGCTTCGCCATCTGGACTCGGCTTCGGGTTAAGGGCTGCCGGTTAGGGTGGCGACTGGAGGGTGCATTTAGGGTTTAGGGTTTAGGGTTTAGGGTTTCGGGTTTCGGGTTTAGGGCTTAGGGTTACGGTTCGGGTCAGCAGAATCATGTGCCCTGATCACCAAAGGAGCTGCACACATCCTCGGCCACGCCGGGGCTGATCTTTGCACTTACCATCCTGCGGGCAGCTCACTGGGCTCAGCTAGGGTTTCAGTTTAGGGGTTCAGGGGTTGAAGGTTTGGGGCTTTGGCGTTTGGGAGCTTTGGGGCGTCGGCGCTCGCAAGAGATGTGGCTACATGATGGGCCCCTCGTTCTGCATGCATTCGTAACTCCTGTACACCCTAAACACAAAAACCTGAAACCCCTAAACCCTAAACCCTAAACCCCAAATCCTAAACCCTAAACCCTAAGCCCTAAACCCTAAACCCTAAACCCTAAACCCTAAACCCTAAACCCACCTTCCTCCACCCTGCAAGCCCGAAGCCTCAAATCCCGAGTTTCGTACTTACGGCGCCCCAGGCCTCTGCAAGATCTCCTGCCGCTCCGCCTCGTTGCCGTAGCAGAGCCCCGTGAAGCCAAACCTGCGACTTGTTGTTTTTTTTTTCAGGTGGAGGAGGAGGGGGTAGGGTTTAGGGTTTAGGGTTTCGGGTTTAGGATGTAGGATTTAGGGTTTAGGAATAACTTGTTTCGTTGATTTCTTGGGGGGGGGGGGTTTGGGGTCAGGGCTTCAGCTTCAGGGTTCAGGCTTCAGGGTTTCAGTTTAGGGTTTAGGGTTGAGGGCGTAGGCCTAGAACCTGCGACTTGCTTTTTGTTAGGGTTGGGGGTTGAGGGTTTAGGGTTCAGGGTTTAGGGTTTAGGCCTATGCGGGGCTATCAACTTCAACTTAAAAGTTCGCTGTGGCGGCAAGATGCCCAACTCACAAAGATAAAACCGCCTAAATCTCCAAGCCCAAGACCCTAACACCCCCCAACCCCCAAACTCCAAAGCCATAAGAATACGAACAAAGGACCCAATAACAATAAGAAGAAGATCATGAACCCTAAACCCTAAACACCAGGTTCAGTGTCTCGGGCTTGAGATCCAGGATCCCAAACTGTCTTGTAGTAGCTTCATGGCGGCCCTTAAAAGGGGGGCCCCTTATATACCACGCATATACCCTACACAAGCTAAGGGTCCTTACATCAGAACCCTTTAAAGCAGGTAAGGGACCATAAACCCTAAACCCTAACCCCAAACCCCCAAACCCCTCAGAAACTGGGGATGAGGCTCTGCGCCGTACCAGATTTCCGGGATGCCCCGCCAGGTGAGGCTCCACGCCTCCGGAGGGCTAGGGTTTAGGGTTTAGGGCTCAGGGTTTAGGGTTTAGGGTTCAGGGTTTAGGGTTCAGGGTTTAGGGTTTAGGGTTTAGGGTTTGCTGTGATAGGGCGTAGATTCTCGGCGTAGATGCTGTGAAGATTAGGTTTCGGAACAAGCTCGAAAGCTTCGTGAGGTGCGAAGAGCAGCTTTCTTTGTGATTGTGCAGGGCCATCTAACACTTTTCTCCCACCCCACGCCGTCCAAGGCGGCAAGCCACCCAAACTTACTCCTTGGGTTTAGGCCTAAACTCAGACAACAGTCCACTTCTAAAAACTGATTCAGCTAATTGCAGGAGGTCTCGAAGGGCGGGGTCGGGCCTCTGGGGTGCCCAGGGGCCAGTGGGGTCAGGGGGGCCAGGGGGCCAGGCCAGAGGAGGGTCCGGGACCCCCTCGGCTGGGCCCTGGCGGTGCCCCCCTGAAAAGGTCAGGGGCCCCCAAAATCATGACCCGAGGACCAGTAGCGACCTGGGGTCGGCTTGTGCCATCGAGGTCAAAGGGCTTAAGCGCCGCCCGCCAACGTAGGGGGGCGGCCTAGGCCCGGAGTTTAGGGTTTAGGGTTTAGGGTTTAGGGTTTAGGGTTTAGGGTTTAGGGTTTAGGGTTTAGGGTTTAGGGTTTAGGGTTTAGGGTTTAGGGTTTAGGGCTCAGGGTTTAGGGCCAGGGTTTAGGCTTAAGGCCCATGCCAAACCTCACAACGAGGGGGTTTGGGGTTGTTGCGGGGGTGGGTGGTTTTGGTGTGGCTTTGGTGGTTTTGGTGGTTTTGGTGGTTTTGGGGTTTTCGGGCTTCGCGGGCTTCGGGGTTCTGGCCTTTTGGGTTCCTTACTTGTTACTGTCCCTATACTTTACAGAATATTCCTGAACCTGGCGACTGGGACAACTTCGGGGCTTAGGGGCTTAAGTTAAGGGTTCGGAGTTTTGGGGGGCTTTCGGGTTTTCCGGATTTTCCTTTCTCGAATGTTTCCGGGTTTTCCGGGTGGTTTGGGGGGGGTTCAGGTTGCAGGCAGATGGTCCCGTCGGCACCCTCATTGCACTTTTAGGGTTTAGGGTTTCGGGTTCAGGGTTCAGGGTTCAGGGTTCAGGGTTCAGGGCTTAGGGTTTAAAATTCGGGTTTAGGGGTTAGGGTGGTTTAGGGTTTGGGGTTTGGGGTTGAGGGCTTAGGATGGTTTGGGGATCAACCACTCCCGTGAATCCTGCATGCCGGCACGAAAGCGGGACGAAAGCCCCCCTAAACCCTAAACCCTAAACCCGAAACCCGAAACCCTAAACCCTAAACCCCACAAACCCTAAACCCTAAACCCTAAATCCGAGGATGGCACCAGGGAGACGACGCTGCCTGGGCTTGATTCTTTCTTGCAGGTGTTCTTAGGAAGGGAACGAGGGAATTGGGGGCCCATGTCCTACACACACATATACATACATAGCTATTTATATATATATATATGTATATATATATATAGATAGATAGATAATTAGATAGATAGATACATAGAGAGAGAGATATATATATATATACATACACACCCTTGAAGGGATTCTATAAGTACCGACTTCCTAGAATCCCTTACTGAGACCCCGCAAGCTTTTTGAGTTCCCTAAGGCTTAAACCCTAAACCCTAAACCCTAAACCCTAAACCCTAAACCCTAAACCCTAAACCCTAAACCCTAAACCCTAAACCCTCGCAGGCGCAGGTCAACGGCCTGAAGGCAAAAACTCCTAGAAACCTGACAAAACCGAACCCTACAATCCCCCGGGCAGCCCTCTACAAGCCACTAAACTGCATGCTGGGATGCGCCAGGAGTGGAGCTCTTCATGGTCGCTGGTGGTCACAGACAGCAGTCGTGGCCTCAAAAACGCGCGGCACGCTGAAGCCCTTAGCCCGAAACCCTAAGCCCTAAAACCCTAAAAGGGCTTCTGCTAGAATGACGGCCCACGAAGGCAGCCACGAGGCAGGTGGAAGCAGAAATCTTGGCATCATCTGCCAGCAAGTGCCACATGAACTGCCAAAATGCAGCAGCTGCTCCACCAATAGAGGAAAGCCCTGATGAAAGGAGCCACCCAAAATTGGGTTCGCCTATTTGCGGAAGCCCCGCAAATCAATACGATGATTCCTCGAAAATTCTTTCCAACGGCAAGGATTTGAGGGATTCAGCTTGAAAGGCTACGCTGTCCAAACATCGTGGAAGCTACTGGCGTTGGAAGGTTGCTAGGAAAGCTGTTTTGGGTTTGGGGTTTAGGACTTTCTCCTAAACCCCAAACCCCAAACCCTAAACCTAAATCCTAAACCCTAAACCCTAAACCTTAAACTTAGGGTCACTCAGCGAAGCACAGCTGATAGGACTCAGCAGCTGTCCACGCCGACCTGCCACGGCGGCTCACGGTGCAGAAGAGTGGGCGGGTTGCCCTTACCCCTAAACCCTAGCCCTAAACCCTAAACCCCTAAATCCTAGCCCTAAACCCTAAACCCCTAAACCCTAAACCCCTCAACCCTAAAACCCTAAAACCCTAAAACCTCTAAGTCTAGACCACCCTAACTTGGGCTTCCCGTCGGAATCGTTACGAATAGTACTCCCTTGTGGTCCCTCTATAGCTATACTATAGTTGGAAGTTCATGGGTACTTATAACCAAAATTCTAAATCTACTTATAACCTACTTAGAGGACTTAGGGGGCGTATAAGTACAGTTATAATTGGGGTTATAAGTGCCCTGAACCTCCAAGTAATCACCCCGACACCCTGAACTAACCCTAAACCCTAAACCCTAAACCCTAAACCCTAAACTTCAGGCCCCTAGATTACACCCCTGCCCCTCCATCACGTGCAAATACCGAAGCGGGGGTTTAGGGTTTAGGGTTTAGGGTTCAGGGTTCAGGGTTCAGGGTTCAGGGTTTAGGGTTTAGGGTTTTGGGTTTAGGGTTTTGAGTTGAATTTTTCAGGGTTTAGGGTTAAGGGTTTCGGGCTTCGGGCTTCAGAGGGCTCTGAAACCCCACTTGCAGAGGTGGGGAAGGGCCGGCGGCGCTGTGCCTGACATCAGCGACAGAACCAATGTCCCGCTGCACCTGGCGAAAGATGCCACAGCCACATGTGGTTTAGGGTTTAGGGTTTAGGGTTGAGGGTTGAGGGTTGAGGGTTTAGGGTTTAGGGTTGAGGGTTGAGGGTTGAGGGTTGAGGGTTGAGGGTTTAGGGTTGAGGGTTCTTACTTACAGGATGCCCTAGAAGGGACCTTAGGGATTGACGACCAAAGGCCAAGCTATAGGGACCTAGTGGAAGGGAGGGCAGGGTAAGGGAGGGAGGTAAGCTTCTGCCATACTTTCGGATCAAAGTCTGGTCTTCAACCCTAAAACCCTAGGCCTTAAAACGCCCTAGACCTCCTCCCTTACCAAACCAGCACATACACCAACCTCATCAAAGCAAATAGTTGCACCCCCCAAACCCCAAACCCGAAACCCTAAACCCCAAACCCTCAACCCTAAACCACAAACCCTCAACCCTAAACCACAAACCCTCAACCCTAAACCACAAACCCTAAACCCTAGACACTAAACCCTAAACCCCAAACCCTAAACCCCGAAACCCCAAACCCTAGACCCTAAACCCCAAACCCCAAACCCTAAACCCTAAACCCTACTTAAACCCTAACCCTAAACCCTAAACCCTAAACCCTAAACCCTAAGCCCCCCAAAGACCAAGCCGCAGGCCTCCTTCGCCGCCAGGAACGAAGCGCCCTGGAAGAACTCCGCTGGTGGAAGCTGGGAGCTGGTCACCTCAGACCCACATGTGGGGTTTAGGGTTTAGGGTTTAGGGTTTAGGGTTTAGGGTTTGGGGTTTGGGGTTTGGGGTTTAGGGTTTAGGGTTTAGGGTTTGAGGATTAGGGTTTAGGGTTTAGGGTTTGTTTTGGAACTCAGAACCTAATGCTGGCAGAGATAAGATCGGGGCTGAGCGGAGTTGTGCCACCTCTGCCGTCGGGTAAGCTGCCATCAGGCCTGACGTGGCGAAGGCTGGGAGGCCACAGGAGGTTTTGGGGTTTAGGGTTTAGGGTTTAGGGTTTAGGGTTTAGGGTTTAGGGTTTAGGGTTTTAGGGTTTTAGGGTTTTAGGGTTTTAGGGTCTTAGGGTTTTAGGGTTTTAGGGTTTTAGGGTTTTAGGGTTTTAGAATTTTAGGTTCAAGGTTTAGGGGCTCTGGTGTCTTTGTGCACCAAGGACGAAAACAATTCAACGAACCCCGTCGTTGCTTAATGGGATTCATGTGGGAACTCTGAACCTAAATGAAGAGTGGCAAGTAAGATACCACTGGGATCCTATGGCACTCTGACTCGAAACTGAGAACCCTCAATGCCGGGTTCCTATCCTGCCCCCCTACATACCCCACCCACCCCGGAAAGGACGCAACCCTAAGCCCCAAACAGCAACCCCCTCCCCCCTCCCAAACCAAACCCGAAGTCCCAAGCCCCAAACCCTAAGCCCTAAACCCTAAACCCTAAACCCTCAACGCCAAGCCTGGAGTCGGCGGCTGTAGACCGGCATAGTATGGGCAAAGCTCCTCACAGCAACAGGAACTTTTAGGGTTTAGGGTTTAGGGTTTAGGGTTTAGGGTTTAGGGTTTAGGGTTTGGGGTTTAGGGTTTAGGGTTTAGGGCTTAGGGTTTAGGGTTTAGGGTTTAGGGCCTGGGCTTCAGGGTTCAGGGCTCAGAGTTGCTCAGCGGCGAGCTCGGCTTATTTTTCTATATGGGGCCAACCAATTTCCTATTGCATCCCATCTGATTCCACCTCAGTTAAGCCCTCGACCCTAAACCCTAAACCCTAAACCCTAAACCCTAGACACTAAACCCCAAACCCTAACCCTTTTTTAGGGCCCGACCCCACCACAACCTCGAACAAGGGCAGATTCTTCCTCCTCTTCCTCCTCTTACTCTTCTTATTATTCGTCGTCTTCTTCTGCTTCTTCTTCTTCTTCTTATTCTTCTTCTTATTCTTCTTCTTCTTCTTCGTATTCTTCTTCTTGTTATTATTGTTCTTTTTCCTTTTGCCTTTTCTTCTTCTTCTTCTTCTTCTTCTTCTTCTTATTCTTCTTCTTCTTCTTCCTGTTTAGGGTTTAGGGGTTTAGGGCCATTTAGGGAGGTTTATCCCCAGAAGGCCCGAGTGGTGGGGTACCCCAAGATTGGCTATGGTATCTAGAACCGAGTTGCGCAGAGACCCCTAAAACCCCGCACGCGCCAGAAAAGAGAGGTTAGGGTTTAGGGTTTAGGGTTTAGGGTCTAGGGTTTAGGGTTTGGGGTTTGGGGTTTAGGGTTTAGGGTTAGGGTTTAGGATTGAAGGGTCCTTGACCCACAGCAAGATGCCCCACAACTGCTTCAACAGCCCCCGAAGCAAGCATGCACCTCTTTGGCGCGTTTCAGCTGGTAAGGCCTGTCACACCCCTGTAAGGGTTAGGGTTTAGGGTCTAGGGTTTAGGGTTTAGGGTTTAAGGTTCAGATTTAGGGTTTAAGACGAAGATGTCTTTTTAGGCGCTTGGGGGACAGCAACCAGAGCACAAAGCCTCGCACTACACCCCAAACCCTAAACCCTGAACCCCAAACCCTAGCCCTAAACCCTAAACCCTAAACCTCAAGGCACGAAACCCTGAACCTTGGGTGGGCTCCTTACACTAGGCCGTACATTCCTGCAGGGCAGTGAGCCCCGGACCCAACATTCAAAACGGAATTTGTGTTAGGGTTTAGGGTTTAGGGTTTAGGGTTTAGGGTTTAGGGTTTAGGGTTTAGGGTTTAGTTAGGGTTTAGGGTTTAGGGCTTAGGGTTTGGGGTTTGGGGTTTAGGGTTTAGGGTTTGGGGTTTGGGGTCTAGGGTTCCCTAAACCCTAAACCCTCAGCCCCTCATCCCTCGTCCCTAAACCCTAACAGGGTTCCACATCCTCACGACATCAAGCTCCCATTCTCACCAAACCGCAAAATCTACACAACCTCAACGTCAAACGCCCCCAGAACCAACCCCAAACACACCCCTAACCCTAAACCCTAAACTCTAAACCAAAAACCCTAAGCCCTAAACCCTAAACCCTTAACCCTAAACACCCTGACCTGACCTTCAAACCCTCCAAACCCCCAGAACTAAACCTTCCATACACGCTGCAAAAACACTCAAGCTCAACCCTGCAGTAGCCCCTAAGACCCGCAAAAACCTTAAGCCGTAAGACCCCCTAAACTCCAAAACCCTGAACCCCCCAAATCCCAAATCCCATATCCCAACCGCTGAACCCCTAAACCCCCTGAACTCCAAAACCCTAAACCCCCCACATCCCAAATCCCCAACCCCTGAACTCCTGAGCCCTAAACCCTAAACCCTAAACCCTAAACCCTAAACCCCCTGAAAGCCTGACAAGAACTGCAAGCATCTGAGCACCGAGCAGGCTGGCGGGATGAGAGCCGGCCATGGTCCCCAAGTGCTGCAGGCCGAAAGGCCTTGGGCTCCACCCTAAACCCTAAACCCTAAACGTTAGGGTTTGGGTGTATTAGGGGTTTAGGGTTTAGTTAGGGTTGAGGGGTTTTGCGTTTGGAGGTTGAGTTTTAGGAGTTCAGGGTTGTGGGGGTTTAGGGTTTAGGAGCCTTTGGAGGGAATCAGGAAGTAGGTATGCTTGGATGTTCATGGGCACTTATAACCGCAACTATAAATCTACTTATATCCTACTTAGGGGGGACGTATGGGGCTCATAAGTACAGATATAATTGGAGTTAAAAGAACCCTGAACCTCCAAGTACTGGGGGATCCCGTGGAGAGTTGTATCAGGGGGTCTGGGCGAAATCACGTTTGAACCACTCATGTTTGCAATATCCACTTGCTTGGAACAAAACATAGCAATTATATCGGTGCCGCCTGGATAACTGTCGCTTCTTTCGGATGCGCAGGGGCTAAGTGGGTAGAACAAAACATACCAGCCAGGGACATATTGTTTTTTCGAAATTCTGTGTCGTGCGTTTATATGTTCTATTTACGTATTGAGTGTGAGCTACT
>CAJNDS010002153.1:259497-264497 GCA_905221605.1 Symbiodinium natans
GAACCCTAAACTTTAAGCCTAAACCCTAAACCCTACACCCTAAACCCTAAACCCTAAACCCTACACCCAGGTTGCGGAACTGAGAGCATCAGGCTAACTGCCGGTTCGCCATTCCTGGAGCCATCGTTCCGACCTTCGCCCCATAACCCATGGTCTGCATCGGAGCTGCGCCTGCACTTGTTTAAGGTTTAGGGTTTAGGGTTTAGGGTTTAGGGTTTAGGGTTAGGGTTTAGGGTTTAGGGTTTAGGGTTTAGGGTTTAGGGTTTAGGGTTTTGGGTTTTGGGTTTTGGGTTTTGGGTTTTGGGTTAGGATTTCGGTTAAGGGTTTTCAGCCTAGGTTTAGGATCTAAGGTTTCGGGTCTAGGGCTTAAGGTTTAGGGAGGTCTCGTAGCAGTCAAGGGCTTTTTCCTTTGGGGCGGGGGGGGGGGGGGGGGGGGGGGGGGGAAGGGAAGGTTCTGGGGGGTTGGGGTCCGAGGTTTTCTTTTGAATTTGGCAATATGGGGTCTTTGCCATCCATAAACCCTAAACCCTAAACCTTAAACCCTAAACCCTAAACCCTAAACCCTAAACCCTAACTGTTTGGTTTTTTGGGGGCTCTTGGGTTCCGAATTTCGGAGTCGTGTTGTCGGGTTTAGGGGCTTGGGGTTCTGGGGTTTAGTGTTTAGGGCTAGGGGTTTAGGGTTTAGGGTTAGGGTTTAGGGTTTAGGGTTGAGGGTTCAGGGTTGAGGGTTTAGGGTTGAGGGCTGTCTCGGGGTGCCGAAGCGCAAGCAGTCGGGCCTTGCGGGCTCGTGCGCGTGGGCGAGGCTCCCAGCGGCTTCTTCCCAGCCGGGCTCCCGAGGGACATGCCAGGAGATTGCCTGAGAAAAAGGGTTTAGGGTTTAGAGTTTAGGGTTTGGGGTTAGGGTTTATAGGGTTAGGGTTTAGGATTGCTCGGTGCGGCCCAGGCGTCCCACTAACCCCCATGAAACCCCATCACCCTAAACCCTAAATCCCAAACCCTAAACCCTAAACCCCAAACCCTGTAAACCCCCTAAACCCTAAATCCCAAACCCTAAACCCTAAACATCCCTAAAACCTATAAACCCCCTAAACCCTACAATTAGGATCCCAGGGTCTGCAGCCGAGGGGCGGATTGTTTGCCTGCGGGGGCGAGTAGGGCATGTACGGTGAGCTCGTCTTGACGGGCGCCGCCGGCGAGGGCAAAGCCGGTGCCTTCGTCGCATGAACGACGCCCTAAACCCTAAACCCTAAACCCTAAACCCTGAACCCTAAACCCTAAACCCTAAACCCTAAACCCTGAACGACCATGGGTGAAGGCTTGACGTGAGAATCTCGGGGCCATGCCTTGGTGTAGGCGACCACCGGGACGTTGAGGACCTTCATGATGTTGTCCAGCTCTGCCTGGCAAAGATGCGAAAAGGGTTTGTAGGGCTTCCGGGGCCTTTTTCGGCGATTTTCAGGGCTTTTTTCGGATTTTTTTCGGGCTGTTGGGGTTTCTAAGGTTTGTGGCTTAGGGTGCGCAACAACGTGCAAGAGTAGTCAGAAGAGTCATCACAGTAGTAGTAGTGGCAATCACAATGGTAAGAATCGTGATAAGAGTCAAATATGATACAAGACATCCACTCCCCTTTGCGGAGCAATGTGAAACCCTCCCCCCTGGCCTGCACAGCCTCCGCTTGATTCTGCAGCTGGGCTGATGTCAGCAAGTGGCCTTGGACATATCAATGCACTTTTCTATGCATATATACGTATATATACATGTATATATATATATGCATGTACACACACACACACACACATATATATATATATATATATGTTTTCAGATGTCTGTGTATAGTTGCTTGATGTTTGTAAGTACTTATAAAGATATGTATATATACGGGCGTTCTTAAACCCATATTCGCCTTTATGCACTTCCATGAATACATACAAATATAATTATATGTATATATATATATACTATATATATTATATTATATTATATATAATGCCAATACGCTTTGCCATTCGGTTATTATTAAGGTGACTACCGTTGACAGGTGCCATTGCTGTTGCCTCTCCCGACCCTGCTATGATTCACGTGACTTCTATTTGCTTAAGAACCCCAAAAGAATGAAAAATCATAATCCCTATATTACCCTTAATAAAGAACACTATTTTCATTTTTTTGGGGTTCTTAAGCAATTAGTAGGTGAAGCGACACCACGCGGCGTTCAGTCGGGTGGGACTCTCGCTTGTCGCGCAGCTCTCTCATCGGAATCAGCAGGTAGCTGTAGGAGTTTCCTACTGGTTCTTAGTATGGAAGATCCCCCTATATATGCCCTTCAAGGGACTCTTTGGGGTACCTATTTCCCTCATTCTCTACTAAGAAGCTTTGTGGCTAGCAATGCTCCGGGTGGCTCTCAACGAGCTGACGGTGATCGTTGTGGGCGACTCCGTGTCCAGCATGCACGTCCTGGCGAGCTGTCATGGGCTTAAGCCAAAGTTGAAGTCCCTCATCTCGGGGTTTAGGGCTTAGGTTGTATAGGGTTTAGGGTTTAGAATTTAGGGTTTAGGGTTTAGGGTTTAGGGAAAAGGGGTTTAGGGTTTAGGGTTTAGTTTCAATCAGACAGAGTCACAAACCAGAAAGCTCCCAACACTGAATGGCCGCATGTTGCCTTGTGCGTGTTCATGATGATGTCCATGATCTGGTTCATCTGTTCGCGGAGGGGCTCCTTGGTGGGTGAAACCCTAAACCCTAAACCCTAAACCCTAAAGCCGAACGCAACTGCCCAGCTCCAACCTCCGAAAAATCAGCTCAGGCGCGTGTGCATCATGTTTTTGACCCAGCTCCGCTGATTTCCTCGGTGGACAGTGCGTAAAAACAGTGGACGACGGGCCGTGACGCCTAATTTCAGGGCTTTAGGGTTTAGGGTTTAGGGTTTAGGGTTTGGGGTTTAGGGTTTAGGGTTTAGGGTTTAGGGTTTAGGGTTTAGGGTTTAGGGTCGTCCCAAGCGCTCAAACCTCTAAAGCCCTAGAGTCTAGTAGACCGAGACCCGAAACCTATTCACATTACCCCAAAAAGTCTCCTGAAGCAACTTGAGAGAATGCCGAGGTGCCCTATTAACGTCGTCGTATTGTCCGCTATATTCTCCAGCATGTTGTGGTACTGCTTCTCCTGCATGGGTGGGCATCTCAAGAGCTGCCGACGTCTCAGGGTTGCCTAACTCTAAACCCTGGACCCTCTCGACTAAATCCCTTAGAGCCCTAAACCCTAAACCCTAAACCCTAAACGCTAAACCCTAAACGCTAAACCCCTGAACCCCTGAACCCCTGAACCCCTAAACCCTAAACCCTAAACCCTAAACCCTAAACCCTAAACCCTAAACCCTAAACTCCAAGCCGAGCCTTTCCCAACTGAAAGGCCAGGAGGTCGGCGCAGCGGGCCAACTCACCCCGGTACATCAAGATATCCTGCCGAGCTTCGGGTTTAGGGGTTTAGGGGTTTAGGGGTTTAGGGGTTTAGGGGTTTAGGGGTTTAGGGGTTTAGGGGTTTAGGGGTTTAGGGGTTTAGGGGTTTAGGGGTGTAGGGGAATAGGGGTGTAGGGGATTTAGGGGGGGGGGGGGGGGTTTAGGGTTTAGGGTTTAGGGGTTTAGGGGTTTAGGGGTTTAGGGGTTTAGGGGTCTAGGGGTTTAGGGGCTTAGGGTTTAGGGGTTTGGGGAGTTTAGGGGTTTAGGGGTTCAGGGGTTTAGGGTTTAGGGGGTTTAAGGGTTTAGGGGCTTAGGGGTTTAGGGGTTCAGGGGTTCAGGGGTTTAGGGGTTTAGGGTTTAGGGTTTAGGGTTTAGGGTTTAGGGTTTAGGGTTTAGGGTTTAGTTGGAGAAGTCCGGTCCTCAGACATCTGTGTCACCTCCCGCTCAAACTCGATGCAGACCTGCTCACACACCTGGCCAAGCAGAGAACCCTAAACCCTGAACCCCTAAACCCTAAACCCTAAACCTTAAACCCTAAACCCTAAACCCTAAACCCTAGGCTCCTGAAGCCCAGCCTGAGCCATGAAGTTGCGAAAGGCGTTCACACGGGGTGCGACGTGCTCCTCCTCACGCACTCAAAGAGAAGATGGACGGCTTAGGGTTTAGGGTTCAGGGTTCAGGGTTTAAGGTTTAGGGTTGAGGGTTTAGGGTCTAGGGTTTAGTGTTTAGGGTTTAGGGTTTAGGGTTTAGGGTTTAGGGTTTAGGGTCTAAGGTCTAAGGTTTAGGGTTTAGGGTTTAGGGTTTAGGGGTTTCGGGTTTAAGCTCTAGGGTGAGAAGCACTGTCCTGGGTCATGGCAGCCATGATGTCAAGCGAAAGACGGAAGATAGGGGGCTGGGGCGCGATATGCTGAAGACTGAGCACAAATGCTTTGTCGGACACATCCACTGTTCAACTCTGGCTTCGTACCTCTTATCCAGACACCTGCGAGGATCCAAAAAGTAGCACCGCCAGATAGTACCCAAAACTACTATTGGGTCATGCGGGGGAAGCCTTACTTGGCTGTTCTTAGCAGGGTAGCTATAAATTTAGTTTTTTTGAGCTGCCTTCTTAAGAAACCCAATAAACCCAAAAAGGCTAAAGATGTAAAGTTACAGTAAAGCACCACAAAGCTTAAAGGGATCTACAGTCCTTGTTGGATCCTCCCAGGGTCTGGGTTAGTACGGTTCCCGATGTTCACTGCGATGGGATAACAAGACCATCGGGCCAATCGGGCACCTCGTACTCCTCACTGTCATGGGGCTCGTTGAAGAAGTCGTGATTGTTTGGCCGGTCCCTCGAAAAGCGGCGCAGGCTGAGGAATGTGAGTACTGTTAAGAAATACAATATAAAAAGAATTAGTTCTGTATACATACATACATATGTGTGTAGATGTATGTACGGTTACATGTACGTGTGTATTTATATATATATATAGAGAGAGAGAGATCTTTCTTTTTCTTATATTTATATCAACAACGATCCGTCAAGAACGATCCGCCATCTTGGAA
>CAJNDS010002153.1:266997-281997 GCA_905221605.1 Symbiodinium natans
TATAAGGGGATAAGGGTCCCCTTTTAAGGGCCCATATTAACGGACCATGTAACTACTTTAAGATTGGAAGTAGAGGGCCCTGGCTGATGCAGTGGGTCTTTGGTCATCTGACAGCCAAGCTTCGACATTCCCACAACGTACATGGGGGTTTCCGAACATGAGGGTGCCCTTTTGGGGGTTCCTAGAAGAAGGATTAGACGATTTTGGGGTATATTAGGGGTACCCCTATTTGGGGAAATACCCCATATCTGACAAAAGTTACGACTCAATGGATGCAAACCCTACCAAAGTGCAGCAGCGGATCTCTGCCTCCTCAAAAGACGCCACACAGTTGCTCACCTGCGAGACAGGATCCACGTGGACGGACCTGCGCACGATTTGGTGGAGGACTTGGATCCGGGGTGTGACAGTGTTGAAAGTTGCCAGATGCACTGACCTGCAACCTCACTTCTAGCTTGAAGGATGATGTAGGTGTCTATATGTGTCTATCGATTTAGGCTCCTGTGTGGTGTCTCACAGGTGAATAACGGAGAAATTCTATGGTCTCTTGTAGTGGAAACAAAGGCTGGGCTCAATGCGACAGGCGGCTGCTTGTCTTATGGCTGCGGTGGCTCATGAGTCCTTCATTGCTCGGCTGTGTCGTGAGCTACCATAAAGCTTTGTGAGCATGCACACACGCACACACACACACACAAGGTACCAAAGAGAGAAGTTGAGTGTGGTGCGTGGGCAAACGATACTCAATGACGAGTGAGCGCACGCAGCTTCCCACTCACAGATTTGAGATGCGCACCTATACTCGAGACCAGCAGCCACCGCGTGGTTCACCTGTACGTCCAACCTCGGCGCCACCGGACTCTATACTCCCCTTAGAACCTTAGTAAAGATGCTAGTCTTAATATGTTCCCTTGGGGTGTATACTAAAAAAGAATCTACTTATACATACAAGCAATTCTTAAGAGGGCTATAGGACTGACTCCGCATTCTCAGGCCCATGCACTACCCGGATTCCCAGCTGGTGCGCCTCCAGGATGGCGGGGACATGTGGGTTTCGGGGTTAGGGTTTAGGGTTTAGGGTTTAGGGTTTAGGGTTTAGGGTTTAGGGTTTAGGGTTTAGGGTTTAGGGTTTAGGGTTTAGGGTTTAGCGTTTCGGGTTTAGGGTTTAGGCTTTAGGGTACGTAATGCAGGGAAACCATCTGTTCGGGTCCCTGGAGCATTCTGACCCCTAAATCCGCAAGTCTTAAGCCCCAAACCCGAACCCCAAATCCCAAACAGAGCCGATGCACTGTGTTTCAGGGTGGGGGACGGGGTCTTAAGCCTCGGCGACCAGTGTCTGAAGCAGCTGCGCATCACCTGACTAACAAGCAGACTTGTGCCAGGGTAGACCCCGAACAATGCGAGATCCCAAAGTAGGCAAACACATGCGATGACAGGTCAAGAACGGCGAGCGGGCGCACCCACGCCTAGCGAGAGCGACATTTTCGTCAAACATGCGTGCCGGCTTCACGGAAAAAACGCGCGGCAGCACCCTCTTACTCTTGATGTTGGAATCCCTCGGTGTTGACAGCGTGCTTGGGGAACCCTAAACCCCTAAACCCTAAACCCTGAACCCTAAACCCTATACCCTGAACCCTCAACCTGATGCACTTTGTGTGAGCCTGAAGGTGCCAGGAGCTTCCACAATAAGTTTCCCCAAGAAAATCTCATGCAGAAGGCGCGCACTTTGAGGGTTTAGAGGGTTTAGAGTCTAGAGGGTCTAGGGTTCAGGGTTTAGGGAGGCTTGGGTAGAGCCGCGAGTCGAGGGTGTACAAGGGGGGGGGGGGGGGGGGGGGGGGGGGGGGGGGGGGCGTGGGGGGGGGGGTGGGGGCGGGGGGGGGGGGGGGGGGGGGGGGGGGGGGTGGGGGGGGGGGGGGGGGGGGGGGGGGGGGGGGGGGGGTGGGGGGGGGGGGGGGGGGGGGGGGGCGGGGGGGGGGGGGGGGGGGGGGAGGGGCCCCGGGGGGAGGGGGGGGGGGAGCGGGGGGGTGTGGGGGGGGCGGGTGGTCGGGGGGGGGGGGGGGGGGGGGGGGGGGGGGGGACCTGGGGGGTGGGGGGGGGGGGGGGCGGGGGGGGGGGGGGGGGGGGGGGCGGTGGGGGCGGGCGGTGGGGGGGGGGGGGGGGGGGGGGGGGGGGGGGGGGGGGGCGGGGGGGTGGGGGGGGTGCGGGGCAGTTAGGGTTTATCTGGCATGTGTTTGGGGACGTGGTTCGAAACCCTAAACTCCCAGGGGCCAGGCCGAATCCTGGATCAATCGTTGCAAGGTCTGAGATGGAGTAGCCGTGGTACCTCGGTTGTGTTACTTCTCTACATTAAAAAGTACTACAATAATATATAGATATATATATATATATATATAGATTCACTATAGCTATAACCATAAAATACCAGAGGGGGGAGGTGTGGGAGGCGGCATTTGGGGGTTTACGAACATAAGGAACCATAAGGGACCCCTAAAAACCCTAAACCCTAAACCCTAAATCCTAAACCCCCATTTCGGTTTTCCATTTCTACGGGTTTACGGCAGTGCTCGACCCGCGACGCCCCGGATCTTCAAGACAGCGCGATGTCATGGCCAGGTGACTCTCCCCCGCTGTTCAGGAAGACCGGTGACCTGAGGGTTTAGGATTTCGGGCTTAGGGTTTAGGGTTTAGGGTTGAGGGTTAAGGGTTTAGGGTTTAGGGTTTAGGGTTTAGGGCTTAGGGTTTAGGGTTTAGGGTTTAGGGCGACCAGGGCCAACGCCCCTGAACCCGAGCACTCCGCAGCGGGAAGGGCCACAATTTCGGGCAGCATGTGGCAGCAAGCCGTGGAGAAAGCTTTCACACCGGCTGCTGGAAATCCACATCCTAAACCCTCAATCCGAATCCCCCAAACTGACTCCAAACTCCCTAAACCCTAAACCCGAAACCCTAAACCCTAAACCCTAAACCCCAAACTCCAGCATTCCTCTTGGCTTCCCACAGAGCCACCACTGTGGCGCCCAGGTGCTTTAGGTAGCTGAGCCTCTCACCCGATTCGCTGGACAGCTTCAGGCGATTCAGGAATGTCTGGGGCTTCGGGGCTTGCGTTGTTCTTGTTGCTGCTTCCCCCCTCTAGGGTTAAGGGTTCAGGGTTTAGGGCTTAGGGCTTAGGGTTTAGGGCTTAGGGTATAGGGTCTAGGGCTTTCGGGCTTAGGGGTGGACATGTTCGAGCTCATACAATGAAAGTCCCTTGTGAGAGGGCCCTGCTTTGAATTTGTCCGGAAGTTGACTCTGAAGCTGTGAGCACTAAGGCTTGGTAGCCCAGTAACCATATTATAATGAGGGTACCCTTTTTTGGCTTGGCTGCTTTAAAAGGGAACCTTGAACCAAAAAAATGAAAAGGGCACCACTGGGCTACCAAGAAGGGGTAACAACCACTACTTAGTTGCTGAGTTCATAAGCCCCAAAAAAGTGTACACTTTCAGTTCTATAGGGGATTATAGTATCCCAAAAAGTTGTAAAGTGTGCTCACTCAGCTACTAAGACTAAACTGCAGGTACTTGGGGTTACAGGTAGGGCTTAGGGGTTTACTAAACCCTAAACCCTAAACCCTAAACCCTAAACCCTAAACCCTATACCCGATATAGGGCTTGGAGTTTAGGGGGCGCTTTGGGGCAGCTTCGGGCAGAGCGGGTTGGCCTTCCGAGGACGCCAAGCAAGTCGCCACCTTGGCGTTTCAGGGTTTGGGGTTCAGGGTTTAAAGGTTAGGGGTTAGGGGTTAGGGGTTAGGGGTTAGGGGTTAGGGGTTAGGGGTTAGGGGTTAGGGGTTAGGGGTTAGGGGTTGGGGGTTGGGGGTTAGGGGTTAGGGGTTAGGGGTTAGGGTTTAGGGTTTAGGGTTTAGGGTTTAGGGTTTCGAGGGCGCAGCTTGCTGTCAAGATTGGGCCAGTGCTCATGGTTCCCTTGTTCGGGTACCCTGAGTATCTAGAGTCCTCATGATATGGTGGGTCCTCAGAAGGGGGGACGCTCCCTGACCTAGCACTCGGCGTAGGAAATAGAACCGAAAAGGCACCCGAAACCCTAAGTCCAGAAATCCGCTCTTGAATCTCCGGCTCAACCAGGGAACCGTGGCGCCACTGGTACAGATTCCAAGGCTCCCCTGTCTTCAAATCCTGACATCGAAAAGCTCGTGTATGGAAAGACTGCTGGGGGGATTGAGGGCTGAAGTTTTAGAGGCCTGCGTGTTGAGATGCTTCCCCTTATACTAAGAGTCCTTAATAGGGACTATAGTACCGATTATCATCCCATGTAGGACCGCTAGTATAAGGCGGAACATCCGAACTTGCGTGACGTACGCAGTCCTGCTTCTGGTAGTGCGGGATGTTATAGAGGTCATTCATGATGTCACCATTCGCAAACCGGTCCACCATGACGCTGTAGACAACCTGTGCCAGAACTCGGAAGCATGGTAAACCCTAAACCCTTAACCCTAAACCCTGAACCCTAAACCCTAAACCCTAAATCCTAAACCCTAATTCCTTTCAGTTCTGCACTGCCCTTGCGGAGGTTGCTCCAAAGTCAAGGGCTTAACTGCGCAAAAGACGATGGCTGCAGAAAAGAACTTGACCCGACGAACGGGCATTGCAGCGAAGAAGTGTAAATGGAGCACTACTCTGGGAAGAAAACACCCTAAACCCTAAACCCTAAACTCTAAAGAGGAGCCTCGTTCCTCCAGTCTTTTGGCGACCGCATTCGGCGCAAACCTGCTTCCCCAAACCTCAGGCAACAGATTCAGAGTTTAGGGTTTAGAGTTTAGGGTTTAGGGTTTAGGGTTTAGGGTCGCGCCAGCACGTCCTAGGACATTTAGATGCCACGCCTTTTCTCGTTCTCAAATGTGCCCAGCTCAGCTATGCAAGAGAGCAGGTCTGAAGCGAAGCGCATCTTCCCAAGCACATCGCCGTGGAGGCTCAGCTGTACAGTGGCAGCGCAGGCCCTTTGCATTCCCCGGCAGCTACGGCTCCGGATTCGGAGAAACCAGCAGACCCTTAATAGGTACCCTCAAACCCCTAAGCCCTAAATCCCTAAGCCTTCTCAGAAGAGGATCTCTACATCCCTCAACCCTCAACCCCCAAACCCCGCCTGAATCTGCAAACCCTAAACCCGAAACGCTGCCAAAATCTCTAAGCCCTGAACCCTAAACCCTAAACCCCAAACCCTAAACCCCAAACCTACACCCCAAACCTTAAACCTCCCCCTAAATCTCTAAACCCTAAGCCTCAGCGAGTCAGCGAAAGGCCCGCGCAAGCCACACCCTCCTACCGGCGGACTGCACAGCGGCGGCTCGGGAAAGCGGCTACCCGGCCCTTGCTTCTGGTTAGAGCTTAGTGTTCAGGGTTTAGGGTTTAGGGTTTAGGGTTTAGGGTTTGGGGTTTGGGGTTTAGGGTTTAGGGTTTAGGGTTTGGCTTAGGATTACAGGGTTTGGGGTTACAGGATTTAGGGTAAAGGCTTTGGTCCACAACAGGGTTGAGTTCGGGTGTAGGGTTTACCAGGCAGTAATCATCTACTGGCATGTAAGGCATCAAACCGAACGTTTAGGGTACCCTAAACCCTACAACAAACCTTACCTCAAACCCCTAAACCCTCAGCCCCTAAATCCCAAAAACCCAAAACCCTAAACCCAAAACACCTAAACCCTAGACAAACCCTAAACCCTAAACCCCAAAAACTAAACCCTAAACCCCTACAGCCCTGTACCCCAAAACATGTTCCAAACGCACATGGCAAGAGCCGGAAGCCAGCGCGGGAGCAGCTCTGGGGGGCGGGGGGGGGGGGGGGGGGGGGGTTGCCTCGAAAGTTAGGGTTTAGAGTTATTCCGACCCCAAGCAGAAGCTCAGCAATGCTAGGGTGGGAATGAAAGGAAGGGAAAAGGGAAACCAGAAGGGAGTCCCGACCCTGAACGCAGAACTCGCTTAGCACAGCTCTTCCCCAGGGTAACCCCCGCAGAAGCACTCTGCGGGATAACCCTACGCTCCTTTTCTCATCTTGAGCCAAAATAAGCATCAGCAGGTAAGGTTAGACAACTGCACAACATGACTTTACATGAGGGAAGCTCGTGTTTCGTCAACTTTTTTAAGGTTTAGGGTTTAGCAGTTAGGGTTTAGGGTTTCGGGTTTAGGGTTACAGTACAACCCCCCCCCGGACGAAAGCGCCAAAAACTCAACCGAGGAATCCCACGAGCTCCGGGGCACCGAAGCTTCCTGAAGGCTTTAGGGTTTAGAGTTTTAGGGTTTAGGGTTTAGGGTTGAGGGTTTAGGGTTTAGGGCTTTGGGGAGTTGGGGTTTAGGTTTTAGGGTTTTAGGGTTGTAGGGTTTGGGATATAGGATTTTAGGGTTTAGGGTTTAGGGGTTTAGGTGGTTGGGCTTTAGGCTTTAGGCTTTAGGCTTGAGGCTTTAGGGTCTTTCGGGTTTAGGGTTGAGGATGTAGGACTCAACCCAAGTCCCGACGGGGTTCAGTGTGTAGGGTTTCCGGCCTTTAGGGTTGAAAGCCTGTAGGGCTGAGGGGTTTAGGGTTTCGGTTTTAGGGTTTAGGGTTTAGGGCTTAGGGCTATAAGTCCTTTAGGGTTGCCCTGGGCTGTGGGATACCTCTCACTCCCCCAGCGTCAGGAAGAGGCTGGGGGACGCAGCACGAAGCCGGGCTTGATGCGAAGCCTCGGTGGAAAAGGGTTTAGGGTTTAGGGTTTAGGGTTTAGGGGTTAGGGGTTTGGGGTTTGGGGTTTGGGGTTTGGGGTTTGGGGTTTGGGGTTTGGGGTTTGGGGTTTGGGGTTTGGGGTTTGGGGTTTGGGGTTTGGGGTTTGGTTGTGGGGTTAGGGGTTTTGGGGTTTAGGGTTTAGGGGTTTAGGGCCTAGGGAAGCATCATGGCTTGAGGCTTGAGCCAGGCATCTCGTAGTTTCTCTGGCGTATGCCTCTTAGGGTTTAGGGATTTAGGGTTTAGGGATTTAGTGTTTAGGGTTTCGGGTTTAGGGTTTAGGGTTTAGGGTTTAGGGTTTAAGGCTCAGGGCGCAAATTAGCCTTAGAAGTGTGTAGCTGTTTGTAGCAGTAGCGCTCTCAAATTGCCCCTCAGCCCTAAGCCCTAGACCCGAAACCCTAAGCCCTAGACCCTAAGCCCTAGACCCGAAACCCTAAACCCTCAACCCTAAGCCCTAAATCCTGAAGCCGCTCTGAGAGGATGTCTGGGCCAAAGGGCACGAACCAGTGCAGCAACTGGCTGCTGATGGATGGTAGAAGCCTCATGGATCGTTCTCTACGTTAAGGTCCCTCTGGGGATCCCCTATAGAATACAGCACCCGTCTAGTAAGGACCCTCACCAAAAGGAACCCTAAACCCTAAACCCTAAACCGTAATTCGGAGAAGCACCCTGATGTGCAGCACTAGTCTCATAGAGCAAGATCCAGCTTCGTCACTCGGGCACTACTTGCTCAACTATCGATGGCTCCCTTTTGCTTCGAGGCGGGCATGTCTGTTAGGACGGTTAGGAAGTGCCTCTCTGCTTGCACGAACACCGTCCCAAGCCGTGCTTTTTAATGCAAACAAGCGGCCATGAGCAACGCAGAACGCTCGACGTTCTCAATTGGGTTCATGTTGTCTTGGATCACAGTCTCTGTCACCTTGGTCGACGTCGTCACGTTGCTTCTACAGCGCCAAATGTGGCAAAGTTCGTGATTGCGCAGTACCCTTGCAGATGTGGCAACCCCGCAACCAAAGTTGAGGGTTTTTTAGAGTGCAAGGGGCCGAGCATTACGTCTGCAGTCGTCGACTGGAAGAAGTAGCATGCCTGACCCATCCTTCATCCCGTGACCCAAAGGGCACAAATCCCTAAACCCTAACCCTAAACCCTAAACCCTAAACCCTAAACCCTAAACCCTAAACCCTAAACCCTAAACCCTAAACCCTAAACCCTAAACCACTGTCCATGTTCGGTGCTTGCGCTAGCGGAAAGACTGTGCTGGAAGGCTCATGGCTCATGCGCCTTCTACACTTCAGGCACCTCACTCAATCATGTGGAGGGTTTACGTTCTTGAGGGGGTACCTTGTTGGGGTCCTTAGAATCAGAGCCTACTATTATTTGGGGGGGTGTATTTTAGGGTCCCCTATTTTCGTAAACCGCATCTGTGTTCTTATCTGCAGACGCGATTCATTTCCGACAGTCTGGCTGCACGTCACACCAAGCCGATTCTGAAGCCAGGACGTCCAAACCCACCCTTGAAAACACTCACTGGGCTAAGAGGGAATTCGGGAATTGAAACTTGGGAAGCAGGGTCCTTGCACCCTCCTCCTGAACCCCTTAAGGGGAAACATAAGGACCCTCCATCCCAAGTTCCCCTAAACCCTAACCCTAAAGACCCAAACCCTAAACCCTAAACCCAAGAACCAGCAAGAAAAGTGCCCCCAAGCCGCCGTTTTGTCGAAGCAGTGTGTGGCCGAGACTACCACCTCCGGTGGGAAGTCTTATACTAGGGTTTAGGGCTTAGGGCTGAGGGCTTAGGGTTTAGGGTTCAGGGTTTAGGGTTTGGGGTTTAGGGCTTTGGGTAAGATGGACAGTAGCCAAAAAGGACAGGACCTGATCCAAGTAGCAGTAATTCATGCGTCAGACAGAAGTCATTGGCCCTCACACCATATTTGCGGCACACTCAAAAACCGCTGCGTCACAAGAGGCAAGAAACACATGTGGGCAACTGCAAATGCATACACATCTGCAAACGCGCACGCACATGTAGATGCGCGCGCGCGCGCGCGCGAATGTATATGTCTGCGTGTTGTACATACGCAGACATAAACAATATGCATCTATACACGATGATGTTGTAGTGCGATGTGGAAGAAACTCTTATGCACGACGTGCCCCAGTGGAGGCTATACTCCCCTTAGAACCTTTTTCAATTTCGTGCTTTTAATATCCTCTTGGGTTTTATATAAACAAAAAACCCCAAGGGGGATATAGGAGGACGTTACTTCACACTACGAGCCACTCAAATCCTGCGCAAAAGTGCCTCTGTCGTCGCAATTGGAGATTTCTGGCCCTCTCTACAGGGGCTTCCAAAAATGGGGGGGGGGGGGTTAGGGGGGGTAGGGGGTTAAGGGGGTTAGGGGGCTTAGGGGGTTTTAGGGGGTTTAGGGGGTTTAGGGGGTTTAGGGGGGTTTAGGGGGTTTAGGGGGTTTAGGGGGTTTAGGGGGTTTAGGGGGTTTAGCGGGGTTTAGGGGGGTTTAGGGGGTTTAGGGGGTTTGGGGGGTTTAGGGGGTTTAGGGTGTTTTTTTTCTAGGGCGCTTTTGCTGCGTAGTGCGCTTCGGCGCCAACTCGAAAGAGGAACTGCGAACCAGCTTGGCAATGTCAGCATTGGGGGAGTGCGGTCCGAGGATTCCTCTAGAGGCGGTGTGGTCGGGGAAGTACCAATGGCTCATGACTTCTGTCCAGTATGGGAACTGCATACCTCTACGCCGACCTTGGTTCAGGATTCTATTTTTGTACGGGGAGTTAAGTACCACATTATAAGTGGGATCCTGCATTTCTGGCTGGAACACTGCTACGAACCTTGTGTATTGCACCCAGTGCAGGCGACCGGAGGGTAGAGTGGGATGTCCCGCCTGCCTCCAAACCTCTTGATTGGGGATTCTAGAGCAGTAAGATGCTTTGATGCCTATTCGTCTAAGAAGTCTGAGATATTGAGCATCTATCCTGCGCAGCTGCGGTGTGGTCAGGGTAAGGGAATCTAGGTCGTAAAGAAGTACAGGGAGGAAGGTGGCTTGAAAAAATTTGACCTGCAGTCTATGTGTGAAGGCGGTCTCGAAGGGGGCCTTCCAGGAGATCTTACACCCTAAACATTTGACTTGCGGTGTGGTCTTGACTAGCGTCCCGTCGCTGAACTGCACATTTGGGGTTTCCCAGTCTGGGTGGGTTAGGAGTTCAGTTTTGTCCTGGTTGAGCTTCACACCTTGAGCTTCACACCATGCTCTGCTGCAATTGCCTCAAGGGTTCTTAAGATGTGAGTGAGCTGCGGTGTGGTTATGCCTAGAAGCAAGGTGTCATCAGCATATTCAAGATCGAATGTACGGAAACCTACTGACCAGGTGTTCGCGGGTTGACCTTGTTTTAGTCGCTCATTTTCAACATCGCCTAGAGGACCAAGACGAAGAGGTGTGGGCTAAGAGGACAGCCCTGCCGAATTCCGGACGAAACCTTTCCCTGGCTGAGAGCGCCGTTCATTCCCCTAGTCTGAAAGGTTGGGCTGGTGTCACCTCTAGCATGGTGTGGTCGAGCGAATCAAACGCCTGTTTCCAGCCCAAAAAAAAAGGCGCAGCTTTGCGCTAGCCATTTGTGACCATTCCATCGCTCTTCTGAGAACAAATAGTGGTTGCGCAGTGCAGCGGTGTGGTCTGAAGCCAGATTGTATTTGGGAGGATAGTCAAGCTTGCAACATGGACACATGTATCTTGTAGACTGCGTTAGGGAGGGATATTGGGCGGTAGTTTTCTGGGGCTATGTCGGCACCTTTCCCCTTGTAAATGGAAACGACGGTTGCTTCTACCCATTCTGGCGGCATGGTCCTGGCTAGCCAGACTCCATTATATAGATCACCTGAGACGTGCGACTACTTTCATGTAAATGTCCGAAGGGACGGTTGAATCAAAAGCGGTCGCGTCAAATGAGATAAAGCGCTTGTGATGGGAAATTTGACTCAGAGCGACATTGAAACCGTGAGCATTGATCGGCATGCCTAGCTTGATCGGCGTCTCGGACCACCGTTTTGGAAGCCTCTTGTCAGCGTCACGTGTGAACATCCCGTCGCGCAGGATGCTAGGAAGCCATGCGGCCGTGACCGTGCGAATGCCCGCTGTCGGTGAGGCTAGCTTGCTCTCTGATACGCGGTACTTCTTCACAAAGACGTGGTAGACGTCGGGATCGAAGTGACCTTCTCGGACTTGTTGAGTCGTGAGCTCGTCTTTGGCTCGCGGTCGCCAATTTTGTTGCCGATGAAGGGCAAGCCTGGAGAATAGGTACGCGGCAATGACCGGCGACATGATAAGTGGACACGATGTAGTTTTAGGGGGTTTAGGGTTTAGGGTTTGGGGGGAGGGGGGAGGGGGGGGGGGGGGGGGGGGGGGGGGGGGGGGGGGGGGGGGGGGGGATGCCCTTTTCGGGGTTCCAAATATATGGATGATCGTACTTTGGGCGGGGTATAGATCTACTGAATCAAGCGCCCAGGTCGCTTTTGGGATACACCCTCAAAATAACAGGGACGCCACAAAGGGACCATGATTTCGAGAACTGGCCGGCGGTCCGCGCTGGCTCTTCGGTTTTGGGGGTGTAGGGTTTAGGGTTTAGGGTTTAGGGCTTAGGGTTTAGGGTTTGGGGTTTGCGGTTTAGGGTTTGGGGTTTAGGGTTTAGGTTTTGGGTTTAGGGTTTAGGGTTTAGGGCCTTGCAAGCCCGAAGCAGTAGTTTCTGGATTGCAGGTTTAAGGGTTTGGGACGTTCCCCCTTATACTAACAGTCCTTAACATGGTACCCCCTCTTCAGGACTGCTGGTATAAGGGGGAACATCCCCGGTTTAGGACCGGGAAGCACTTCAGGGACCGTGGGGTTCAGGGCTTACGCTCCAGCCCGAATATCCAAATCCTAAGACTTGGGGTTCAGGGCTTCTGCTTCAGTTCTTCAATAGCCCAGGAATTGTAATAAGGGTACCCTGTTTTGAGATGGTTACTGAACAAGGGAACCCAGAACCAAAGTGTGAGGGGTACCACTGGGCTACCAAGAGAATGAAGCACCCTAAACCCCAGCCACTAGACCCTAAACCCTCAACCCTACTCCTTAACCCTAAACCCTAAACCCCAAACCCTAAACCCCAAACCCTAAACCCTAAACCCTAAACCCTAAACCCTCGGCCAAGGCACGTGAAGGCTGGCGTTCACCAGCGGCAAGGCCCCGGACTTCGTCAGCGCATCGAGGAGGTCAAAGGCCGCCTCCTTCTCCTGTGGGGCTTAGGGTTTAGGGTTTAGGGTTTAGGGTTTAGGGTTTAGGTTTTAGGGTTTAGGGTTTAGGGTTTAGGGTTTGGGGTTTGGGGTTTGGGGTTTGGGGTTTAGGGTTTGGGGTTTAGGGTTTCGGGGTTTGAGGTTCAGGGTTTACGGCTTGGGGGCTTCGGGATTAGGTCTTTGGCAGCCGCCAGCTTAGGGCTTCGGGGGTTCCCGAGCTGCTTGGGCCTAGTGAGGCATCGGGCGAAGGGCCCCGAACTCTACATTCAGCCTAAACCCTAAAACCCTAAAACCCTAAAACCCTAAAACCCTAACACCCTAAACCCGAAAACTCTAAACCCTAAACCTCCAAGTAATCTAGGAGTCAGAAGGGCTTGTTTACATGCTTCGTGGGGCTTGCGGTTCATGTCAGGGAATCTGTATGGGCGTTCCGAAAACAGGGGTACCCTTTTGGGGTTCCTACTATAAAATGATACTATTTTGGGTATATTCAGGGTACCCCCTGTTTTTGGAAATCCCTTTATCTCCTGAATAAGGATACCATGGTCGGCATCCTAGGCTCGACTTCAGGGGAAGCTTTGGGGCTTAGGGTTTAGGGTTTAGGGTTTGGAAGCCTTGAAACCTGAGCTGAAACTGTCCACCGTCCTTCTTCTGGTCGTCTTTCGCAAGAGCTTTCTCGCTTGGTTGCGCGAGGAGTGCCTTCTGCGACCTGCATGGCCATGACGTGATTACCCTGAGGACCGTCTCCCAGACCTAAACCCTAAATCCGTAAAACCCTAAACCCGGAAAACCCATGAGCATGCCCCCAATCCCCCGCAAGACTGAGCCCTCGAGACCTCTCTAAACCCTAAACCCTAAACCCTAAACCCTAAACCCTAAGCCCTAAACCCTAAACCCTAAAACCCTAAACCCTAAACCTAAACCCTAAGCGCTAAACCCTAAACGCTAAACCCTAAACCCTAAACCCCTGACTCGGCCTCTTGGTCCAAGTGTCTGCCCTAGGCGCAAGCAGCTGTGCTGGGGGAGGGTTTAGGGTTTAGGGTTAGGTTTTTTTGGGGTTTTAGGGTTTAGGGTTTAAAGGTTCAACCATGCAGCGCTCAAAAGTTCCAGACGCTGACGCCCCCTAAAGACAGTCGAGGCATAGTGCTTGCAACATCCTACGTAGTTTCTCCTCTTCAACTAGGAAACACAATAAACCCTACACCCTGAACCCTAAACCCTCAACCTTGAACCTAAACCCTGAACCCAACTCCTCGCAGTTTCTAGGGTTCTCCAAGGGCTCAACCATCAAATGAATGTTTCCCAACATGGGGGGTGCCAGCTTTTGGGGCTCCTATCAGAAGGAAGAAAGTATTTTGAGGATATACTCAGGGTTCCCCTCCTTCCAGGTTCATGGGTACTTTTTAACCCTAAACCCTAAACCCTAAACCCTAAACCCTAAACCCTAAACCCCAATTATAAATCTACTTATGATCTACTGAGGGACTTAGCCCCACATCTGCAGGCCCCCCAGAAGATAAAGCCCTCAAACCCCAAGCTCCCCCTAAAACCCTTAACCCTGAACCCTAAAGCCCTAGCCTCTTAGGGTTTAGGGTTTAGGGTTTAGGGTTTAGGGTTTAGGGTTTAGGGATGAGGGTTTAGGGTTTAGGGATGAGGGTTTAGGGTTTAGGGTGACCAAAAACCCAGCTGGGACACAGATCCAGGATGGCGGCTCGTAGCGCGCCCCCCGTTTCCAGCTGCTCAAAGCGCTGGTCCAGCTGCGTCGGGAGTTGCGTGTAGTCCCTGGTTGAGGGTTTAGGGTTAAGGGTTTTAGGGTTTAGGGTTTAGGGTTTAGGGTGTAGGGTTTCGGGTTTCGGGTTTAGGGTTTAGAGCGTCTTCAGAGTGAGCAGTGGGTTCAGGACTGGCTTGCCCACCCCTACCACCCGGAGTTCAAGATATCCCAGTTACGGTTTTTCACACAACCCAAAACCCATGGCAGTGTACATCATCTGCACAGCAAAACAAAAAACAGTAGTGAGAAGCATCATGCATGTGTAGAGGTTTCTGGTCATCATCAGCATCATTATGATGATGATGATGGTGATGATGATGATGATGATGGTGATGATGATGATGGTGATGATGATGATGATGATGATGAGGGAGGTTTTCGGCGGGGGAACCCCTGTACCCGTCTAGGTGCTTGCAACGAAAGTCATGCCCAAGAGAGTTCCATCCACAGTTGAACTTCGTCTTCGCATGCAAGGACCTGAAAAGACTCGAAGTGCTCTCTTGTCGTGTGTTACTCAAGAGCAACATTGCCAGGGGGGAACCCTGAATCTGAACCCCCAGCGGGTAGAACCTGTAACGCCTGTGGGTGGAACCCTGACCCCGTCCTTGGGGGCCCTGTAAGAAAACTCTGAGCCGTCCTTGGGGGCGTGCACCCTTGAGAACCATATAGAGGAAAGCAGGTAGGGGTGGGACCCGCAAAAGCATTTTGTTAGTGGCAAGCAGAGGGGGGGGGCGCGGGGGAGCCACCTGGGCAGGGGGCCGGGAGCCACCAAGTTACAGGCTATGGTATTGAAAAGTCTGCGTACAGGCATCCACAGAGAGCCGACCCTCACAAGGTTCGGGACGCGAGTAAGACAAGCGCTCACTGACGCTCGGAGTGTGGGCTGGCTCGGCTTAGACTGTAGGGTTTAGGGTTTAGGGATAGGGTTTAGGGGTTTAGGGTATCGCAACTTCGTGACTCTGGGTAAGCAGAAGCGAGGGGGGGGGGGGGCAGAAGTAAACTAAATGATTACACCCTCCAGTTCCCTGATTCCCTAACTCTTCATCAGGAATTCGCAGGTGGCGGGCATCGGATGCTGCGTTTGGGGGCTCAGGGCATAACACTAGGGCGGAGGGCGAGGGCCAGCGGTAGGTTAGGTCTGGGTCCTGTTGGTTTAGGGTTTGGGGTTTAGGGTTTAGGATTTCGGGCTTAGGGTATATAGGGTTTAGGGTTTAGGCCTAAG
>CAJNDS010002153.1:284497-301997 GCA_905221605.1 Symbiodinium natans
GTAGATAAAAGCAATGACACTATCTTCTGGCACAAGCTTCCCAGCCATCGCTCCAGAAGGAACATCTTATATGTCTCACTGCCAACACACCGTCTGAGTCCAGCTGTAATATGCATAGTTGCATATGTTACTGCAACACTCATTGTTCGATCTGCACGGCGTTGCCCGCTTCCCACAACCATGAGGTGGCTTGCCGGAGCCGCCATGGTTGCCGCCGTCGTAGGGTGGCTTGCCGGAGCCGCCGTTGAAGGGTGGCCTTCCCGTAGTGGAGTAGGGTGGCCTTCCTGTGGGAGTAGGGTCGAATTGGCTCGAGCCGCCAACTTGGCTGCCGCCGTTGTAGCTCGAGCCGCCACTGCCACCCCATTGGCTCGAGCCGCCGACCTGATTGCCGCTGTTGTAGTGGGAGCCCCCACTCGAGCCGGGGTTGAAGCTCGACCCGCCATTGCCACCCCATGAGCTTGAGCCGCCGTTGTAGCTCGAGCCGCCACTCGAGCCGGGGTTGAAGCTCGACCCGCCGCCGCCACCCCATGAGCTCGAGCCGCCACTCGAGCCGGGGTTGAAGCTCGACCCGCCGCCGCCCGAGCCGCCACTGGAGCCGGGGTTGAAGCTGGACCCGCCGTTGCCATCCCATGAGCTCGAGCCGCCGCTGTAGCTCGAGCCCCCACTCGAGCCGGGGTTGAAGCTCGACCCGCCGTTGCCATCCCATGAGCTTGAGCCGCCGTTGTAGCTCGAGCCCCCACTCGAGCCGCCGTTGTAGCTCGAACCGCCACTGCCCCAGCCCGTTGGAGCAGGCTCCGATGCACCCAGGTAGTCGAGATTGTGTTCCGAGCCATGCAGGTAGTTCTCCGAGTCTTGGCCGTCCTTCTTCACCGCACGCAGCTGCGCCAAGTGGAGATCTTTGCACTCAGCGTCACCCGCATTGCACTCACTCTCCTCCCGCTCCACCGCTGCCGCAGCGAGGTCCTCAACGGTCGTGGGCGCGACGTACGCACCTGCAATCCCAATGATGAGAAAGGCAGCGCCAAGGCTCTGCATTTTCGACATGGCCGATCTCGCGTTGGACCAGAAGACTTCAAAGGAACGCTTTTGAAAGCAAGAGATGCAAATCCTAAATGGCTGCAAAGAAAAGCTCGCAGCCAGCTGCATGCAGCTGTGCAGTAACTACCGAAGGGTGATGAGATCACTATGCTGGTTTCCCATAGTGTTTATGGAGCCCTAGAATGGTACCTGAATCTAGAAACTCCTTTACAAGAACCCAGCATGTGTCCGGGCTCATGAATTCCGTGGTTTAGGGTTTCGGTTCTACTTTTTTGGGCGCAGGGTTGCGTTGCCTAGGTGAGGCCCTCGGCTCAGGACGGCGACAGCCACCCCCCCCCCCCCCCCCCCCCCCCCCCCCCCCCCCCCCCCCCCCCCCCCCCCCCCCCCCCCCCCCCCCCCCCCCCCCCCCCCCACCCCCGCCCCCCCCCCCCAGCCCCTCTTCGCACACCCAAGCAAGATTTTTTTCGCGAGCTCCTGCGGCTATGGGAGATCCAAATGTGGCGACATGGAGCTGTGGTGCACATGTACGGCATTGGCGGCGAATGGAAAGCCGGGTCCAAACTTCAACTTCCCCTCAGCAACACCTGCTGGTTGAGGTGCGCAACCAGGCACACAGAAGAAATAACATCTTCGACACCTCTGAACCTTTTTGTTCAGGGCTGTGCTGGATTTTTCCGGGCATGTAGGTTGGACCCTCATATACGCGCCGCTGCCGGAATTGAAGGATCCAGCCTGCCTCCCTGACATTTCTCCCAAGGAACAAATGCACTTTGGTGCTTAGGCAACCCTAAACCCCAAACCCTAAACCCCAAACCCTAAACCCTAAACCCTCGATATATGAGGGGGCCGTGGATCCCTCAACTTCTAGAGCCATCTGGGCTTGTGCAGACCGACTCCGATGTCATGCCAGACCGAAACAAGGAACTCTGTCGGAAATGAACACGGCCTACAACCCAAAACACTTTGGCATACTGGCACAGCCATCCCTCCAAAGAAACAGCTTATGTGTCTTACGTCCAGCACGACATCTGATAAGGGTTGAACATGGTATAGTAGCAGACGTTATTGCAACATTCGCTGCTAGAGTAGCAATAATTTCCCACCTTTTTACAACGACGATGTGTCGTAGTCGTAGTGGTCGTAGTGGAGTAGGGCGGCCTTCCTGTAGTGGAGAAGGGCGGCCTTCCTGTGGGAGTGGGGTTGTGTTGGCTCGAGCCGCCAACACCATTGCCACCCCATGAGCTCGAGCCGCCACTCGAGCCGGGGTTGAAGCTCGACCCGCCATTATTGCCACCCCATGAGCTTGAGCCGCCGTTGTAGCTCGAGCCGCCACTCGAGCCGGGGTTGAAGCTCGACCCGCCATTATTGCCACCCCATGAGCTCGAGCCGCCGTTGTAGCTCGAGCCGCCACTCGAGCCGGGGTTGAAGCTCGACCCGCCATTGCCACCCAATGAGCTCGAGCCGCCGTTGTAGCTCGAGCCGCCACTCGAGCCGGGGTTGAAGCTCGACCCGCCATTATTGCCACCCCATGAGCTCGAGCCGCCGTTGTAGCTCGAGCCGCCACTCGAGCCGGGGTTGAAGCTCGACCCGCCGCCGCCGCCACCCCATGAGCTCGAGCCGCCACTCGAGCCGGGGTTGAAGCTCGACCCGCCACCGCCGCCACCCCATGAGCTCGAGCCGCCACTCGAGCCGGGGTTGAAGCTCGACCCGCCGCCGCCGCCGCCACCCCATGAGCTCGAGCCGCCACTCGAGCCGGGGTTGAAGCTTGACCCGCCGCCGCCGCCAGCCCATGAGCTCGAGCCGCCACTCGAGCCAGGGTTGAAGCTCGACCCGCCATTATTGCCACCCCATGAGCTCGAGCCGCCATTGCCACCCCATTGGCTCGAGCCGCCGTTGTCCCAGCCCGTTGGAGCGGGTTCCGATGCACCCAGGTAGTCGAGATTGTGTTCCGAGCCATGTGGGTAGATCTCCGAGTCTTGGCCGTCCTTCTTCACCGCACGCAACTGCGCCAAGTGGAGATCTTTGCACTCAGCGTCACCCGCATTGCACTCACTCTCCTCCTGCTCCACCGCTGCCACAGCGAGGTCCTCAACGGTCGTTGGCGCGACATACGCACCTGCAATCCCAATGATGAGAACGGCAGCGCCGAGCCGCTGCATTTTCGACATGGCCGATCTCACGTTGGATCAGAAGACTTCAAAGGAACGCTTTTGAAAGCAAGAGATGCAAATCCTAAATGGCTGCGAAGAAAAGCTCGCAGCCAGCTGCGTGCAACTGTGCAGTGCATACCGAAGGGGAAAGAGATCACTATGCCGGTTTCCCATAGTGTTTATAGAGCCCTAGAGTGGTATCTGAATCTTTACACGAGCCCAGCATGTCTCCGGGCTCATGAACTCCCAACCCCTAAACCCTAAACCCTAAACCCTAAACCCTAAACCCTCCAAAACCCTGAGACAGCGGCTGGGGGCGGGAGCAGCACCGCCCCAAGGGCTACCACCTTGGCTCGCAGGCAGCTGCGCGCAACTGTGCAGGGAAGGAATCCCCCAGCTCGATGCTCCTGATTGCTGTTAGAACCCTAAACCCTAAACCCTAAACCCTAAACCCGAAACCCTAAACCCTAAACCCTACATTGAGTGATTCTTGCTGCGGGTCTCTGCATACTTCTTTCCAAGGCTTTTACAGGGGGGATGAAGGTGCACAGTTCTCATCGTCCCCTCTTCAGAGCTGGGAAGTTGTGGGACTCAAATGCTCATAGGAACCTAGTCATTTCTGGTCCCTTACATTGGCGCAGGGTTGAGGGTTGTTGGGGTTTAGGGTTTGGGGTTTGGGGTTTGGGGTTTAGGTTTAGGGTTTAGGGTTTAGAGTTTAGAGTTTAGGGTTTAGGGACTAGGGTCTAGGGTTTAGGGTTTAGGGTTTGGGTTCTTTTTCTGTTTGTTTGATTTTTTTTTTTTTGGGGGGGGGGGGGGGCAATGTTGCCTAGGTGAGGCCCCGGCTCGTGACAGCGACAGCAGGACTGCTGCTGCCAAAGATGCCTTGCCAGGAGTTCTTGCCGGCGGTTGAGGGTTTAGGGTTTAGGGTTTGGGATTTAGGGTTTAGGGTTTAGGGTTTGGGGTTTAAGGTTTGGGGTTTAGGGTTTAAGGCTTACTTAAGGGGTGCAAGCAGCGACCTAGAAGGCACCCTTGATCTTATTCCCCGAAAAAAAACCCATATGTACCCTTATACAGCCCCTGGATACCTAAGTAGCCCCTAAACAACCCTCAATATGCCCTGGTAAGGGTCCCTCTTCCTTGCCGCTGAACCAAAAAAGGCTCCCAGCGGGTGTGATTTTGAGGGCTTCCGAAAATTGAGGGGGGGGGGGGAGGGGGGGTTTAGGGTTTAGGGTTTAGGGTTTAGGGTTTAGGGTTTAGGGTTTAGGTTTAGGGGGGTGGGGGGGGGGGGGGGGGGGGGGGGGGGGTGGGGGTACCCTTTTTTTTAAGGGCCCCTTGAGGGGCTTCTTCTATTTGTGATAGAAAAGTGGTACCCCTTTGTGGGACGACCCCCTTGCGAAAAGGTTCAACACCCTCACCCCCGTGGCACAAGTCCCCACGAACTCACCCTGAAACCCCTGACCCCCCAACAACCCAAAGCCCCCCCCCACCCCCCCACCCAAAAAAAAACTCAAGGTTTCGAAACCGCAAACCTTAAAAACCCTCACAAACTCGTAGCATCTCAAAAATCTCAAAGCCCTGAGCCCTGAATCCCTGAGACCTACATCCCCAAACAACAATTTGTAGTCTGAAACCCCATAAACCCTTGGCCCGTTCACAAACCCCTAAACCCTAAACCCTAAAACCCCAAACCCTAAGCCTGGCGTGATGGGCCATGAGGCGGGCGCTCGACCCTCCAGCACCGCCCCCAAGCCAACAGTCCCCCCGCCTCACCACGGGCGTGACAAATCAGCCGATAGGGTGATAGGGTGATATGGTGAGGCTGATAGGCTGATAGGGTGATTGATAGGGTGATAGGGTGATAGGGTGATAGGTGATAGGGTGATAGGGTGATAGGTGTATAGGGTGATATGGTGATAGGGTGATAGGTGATGGTGATAGGTGTGACAAGGTTTGAGGTGTCAACTGCTTGGATGGAGCATTACTGGCTCAGGTTTAGGTTTAGAGGCCCCCTGCATAATCATTTGAGAAGCCCTCATTCTTGGGCCGCGATGGCGCAAGGACTGCTATGACTAGGAACCCAGCGCGATGTTCATGGTCTTATAACCACAAGGGTTTAGGGTTTAGGGTTTTAGGGTTCAGGGTTTAGGGATTTAAGTCTACTTTATAACCTACTTAGGGGACTTAGGGGGCTTATAGGTACAGTTATCATTGGGGTTATATGAAGTACCCTAACCTCCAGTACCCTTTGGTGGACCTCACAGACCCTTTTCCACAAAGTTCAATTGCAACCATCGCCATGGCCAGGCTACCTATCATACAACACAGCAATTGTGACCTGAACTTCTGCATTCAACGCCTGGTGCTTCATCCCAAAACCAAACTCAGAACATCTCAGAACCTTCAGCCTTGATCCTAAGTCCTGAACCCAAAACTCGTCAAGGCCCGCTGAAGTCCTCATCTTGACTCAAGCATGAAGCCCTAAACCCTAAACCCTAAACCCTAAACCCAACCCAACTCTTCGAGGTCCAAGCCTCCACACTGCCCAGGGGGTGAATCTTCTGGGGCTGTTCGCGCTCCCAAAGACCATACACCTTGCAGCGCAGTGGGTCTTTAGGGTTCGGCTCAGGGTTTAGGGTTAGGGTTTAGGGTTTAGGTTTAGGTTTATGGTTTAGGTTTAGGGTTTTAGGGTTTAGGTTTAGGGTTTAGGGGTGGCCAGATAAAGGCTCGATCCTATGGCTTACGAACCTAGAAGGGCAACGGAATCTAAAACTCCTTCTGACAGAACCCAGCACTGTCCCGGCCTCATTGCATTCCCAACCCTGCTTCTGAAAACTGGCTGGTTCTTAGTAGGGAATGAGGAAACGAGGTACCTCCCTAAACCCTAAACCCCGAACCCTAAACCCTATCACGGTTTAGGGTTTAGGGTTTGGGGTTTGGGGTTTAGGGTTTAGGGTTTAGGGATTAGTTTTTTAGGGTTTAGGGTTTAGGGTTTTTAGTTTAGGGTTTAGGTTAGGGTTTTTGCTTTAGGGTTTAGGGCCTTGCCGAGTCTGATGGGCCAGAGCCCGTGGTTGCGAACGATTGAGAAGCTACCCCTATACCCCCTGACCCCTGAATCCCTCCTCACCTAAACCCTAAACCCTAAACTAAACCCTAAACCCTAAACCCTAAACCCTAAACCCTAAACCCTAACTAAACCTAACCCTAAACCCTAAAACCCTAAACCCTCACCGGGAGCTTCCGGATCTTTTGTCCATGACTCGCCTTGCGGCGCCAACATGGGGATGCAAAATCCGGGTCCAACTTTTCAACTTGCCCTCAGCAACACCTGCTCGTTGAGGTGCAACCTGGCGTTCAGGTGTGCACCTGGATGCAAGTAAGAAGCAATCTTCGACCTGGTTCTTCGGGTGTGCCGAATTTTTTCCGGGTGTGTATGTGGTTCTTATAGGCTCGCCTGCCAGGATTGAGAAGTTGAAGCCTAATCAGACAAAGGAGGCCGTCGTGGATCCCTCAACTTCCAGAGCCATCTTGGCTTGTGCGTCGAACTCCGTTTCATGCCAGACCGAAACAAGGAACTTGCAAATCAAACAGGACACACAAGAAGCACTTGTGGGGTAATCAGTCAATAACACCGTCTTCGCAGAAGCTTTCCAAGCCATCGCGCCAAGAAGGAACATCTTATATGTCTCACTGCCACACACCGTCTGAGTTCCAGCTGTAATATGCATAGTTGCATATGTTACTGCAACACTCATTGTTCGATCTGCACGGCGTGCCCCTCTTCCCACAACCATGAGGTGGCTTGCCGGAGCTGCCATGGTTGCCGCCCGTTGCCGTAGGGTGCCTTGCCGGAGCCGCCATGGTTGCCGGCCGTCGTTAGGTGCCACCAGTTGCACCGGAGCCGCCGTTGAAGGGTGGCCTTCCCGTAGTGGAGTAGGTGGCCTTCCTGTGGGAGTAGGTCGTATTGGCTCGAGCCGCCAACTTGGCTGCCGCCGTTGTAGCTCGAGCCGCCATTGCCACCCCCATTGGCTCGAGCCGCCGTTGTAGCTCGAGCCGCCATTGGTCACCCCCAGCCTGTGGGAGCAGGTTCTGATTGCACCAAGGTATCGAGACTGTAGGGTGGCCTTCCGCTTTGGCTCGAGCCGCCGACTTGATTGCCGCCATTGTAGCTCGACCGCCATTGCCACCCATTGGCTCGAGCCGCCATGGTTGCCCCGCCGTCGTAGGGTGGCTTGCCGGCGCGCCAGGCTGCGCCGTCAGGGTGGCTTGCCGGGCCGCGTGGTTGCCGCCTCGTGGGTGGCTTGCCGGAACCGCCATGGCTGCCGTCGGCTTGCCGCCGCATGGGTTGCCGCCGTCGTATGGCTTGCCGGAGCCGCATGGCTTGCCGCCGTCGTAAGGTGGCTTGCCACCGGAGCCGCTTGCCGGTTTGGCTCGAGCGCCACTTGGCTGCCGCCGTTTTGGTCGATCCGCAACTGCCGCCCGCTTGGCTTTTGGCTCGAGCGCCAACTGTGGCTGCCGCCGTTTTGGCCCTCGAGCCGCCAACTTGGCTGCCGCCGTTTTGGCTCGAGCCGCCAACTGGCTGCCGCCGTTTGGCTCGGCCGCCAACTTGGCTGCCGCCGTTGGCTCGAGCCCCAACTGCGCCTCTGGCCCCGAGTTCCTTCACAGCGCGCAACTGCGCCAAGTGGAGATCTTTGCACTCACGCCCACATGGCACTCGATCCTCCTGCTCCACCGCTCCACGCGAGTCCTCAACTGCGCTGGCGCGACGTAACGCACCTGCAATCCAAGATGAAAGGCAGCGCCGAGCCTTGCATTTTCGACATGGCCGATCTCGCGTTGGATCAGAAGACTTCAAAGGAACGCTTTTGAAAGCAAGAGACACAAATCCAATGGCTGCGAAGAAAAGGTCGCAGCCAGCTGCAGCAACTGTGCAGGTTTCTTGAATGTAATGAGATCACCATGCTGTTTCCCATGTTATAGAGCCCTAGAACGGAACTGATTCTAGAAACTTCTTACAAAACCTAGCTCGCAACCCTACTTCTTCTGCGAAACCCTGAGACAGCGGCTGGGGCAGGAGCCAGCACCGCCCCAAAGGCCTCCACCTCGCTGGCTCTGATGAGCTGGAGCGTTTCTATGGCAAGGACTGAGAAAGAGACCCCCCCAACACCCCTGAGCCCCCTAAATCCCTAAGCCCTATAAGCCTAAAAAACCTACAGCCAGATAGGTTGTGGGGCCCCACGTTTCGCACTTCCGTGTCCGTTCCAGTTGAAGCTCCACAAGCTGATCGTACATCCAAGCATCGCTGTTTAGGGTTGGGGTTTAGGGTTTAGGGTGTAGGGTGTAGGGTGTAGGGTTAGGGTTTAGGGTTTAGGGGTTTAGGGTTTAGGGTTTAGGGTTTAGGTTTAGGGTTTAGGGTTTAGGGTTTAGGGTTTAGGGTTTAGGGTTTAGGGTTTAGGGGTTTAGGGTTTAGGGTTTAGGGTTTGGGTTTAGGGTTAGGGTTTAGGGTTTATGTTTAGGGTTTAGGGTTTAGGGTTTAGGGCTTGTACTGAGGAGCCCAAAAAAAGGCCGAAGAAACGGCACGAGCCGCGGTGGGGTCCCACAGCGTTCCAGCCTGAAACCCCAATCCCTATACCCCCTAACCCCTAAACCCTCAACCCCTAAACATCGCAGCGCCCACCAAATGGCGAAGCAGCAGGAGCAGCAGCGGGGGGACCTCCACAGACGTCCCCTAAACACTGAACCCTAAACCCGAAACCCTAAACCCTTAACCCTTAAACCCTTAAACCCTAAACCCATGCCTGAGGGCCCTGTACTATACCCTTTAAGGGATTATATAGGGTGCCTCATTCCCTCATTCCCTACCAAGAACCAGCCGGATTCAGGGCAGAGGAGCTTTTGGATTCGGCAATGGGGCTTTTGGATTGTTCATATTCTTTAGACTATACTGAAAGAAGGTTGGAGTGGGATACTGTGTATAAAAAGATGTCCACAAAATCAGGGTAGCCTTTGTGGGGATGATACTATTTTGGCGCATGTTGGGGGGGGGGGGGGGGGGGGGTGGTGCGGCCCTATTTAGAAACCCCAAACCCTAAACCCAAAAACCTCAGTCGGATTGAGTCGCTTTTGAGCGCCCTTATTCTCCGGAAGGCCATCGTACACCCTATGCATCAGGGAACTCCCTGTTTAGAGCAAACCCAACCCTCAACCCAAAACTCGAAAAAAAAAACAAGGCTTTGGTTTTCAGTGACCCAGGGACGAAAGTAGATACTTTTTGGGCTACTTACCGTATATAGGGAACCCAGAACCCAAAACAGTACAAATACTGCTGAACAGCCTGGAAGCGTTTCGGGTTTAAGGTTTGAAATATAAAAATTCCCTAAGCCTAAAGCCTAAACCCCGAACCCCGAACCCTAAACCCTAAACCCTAAACCCGGTTTGGGGTCTAGGGTCTTGGCCTCCAAACCCCATGGGTTCCATCATCGGCATGGCCATGGCCGCACCTGAGACGCATTGGGGTTTTAGGGTTTAGGGTTTAGGGTTTAGGGTTTAGGGTTTAGGGTTTAGGGTTTAGGGTTTAGGGTTTAGGGTTTAGGGTTTAGGGTTGGCCTCAGCCTGGAACGCTGCCGAATTTCGGGTTCAGGGTGCAATGTCCCATGGGTCGTGTAACAGGTTCCAATCCACAACGAAAGCCTTTTTCACCAAACCCTAAACCCTAAACCATAAACCCTAAACCCTAAACCCTAACTCTTGGGGTTGCGTGGAGGTTTGCCTTGACCCATGGCAAAGTCCGAGTCAAAGAGGTCCAAGCCTGAGCAGAACGTGACCACCAAGAGGGTTTAGGGTTTAGGGTTTAGGGATTAGGGTTTAGGGATTGGGGTTTAGGGTTTAGGGTCTAGGTTTTAGGGTTTAGGGTTTAGGGTTTAGGGTTTAGGGTTTGGGGTTTTGGGTTCAGGGTTGGGGTTTACAGGGTTAAACCGTTGAACCTCAAACCCAGAAACCCTTTTGTAAACCCTAAACCCTAACGCCCTAACCCTTTAAACCCTCAATGATACCGGGCTTCCATCTTCGCTGGGGGCTTGTGAGGGCTTTAAGGGGTTGATGCATAAAGCCGCCGCGGACTTCATCTACCACAATAGCTGCTCAGTTTATCCTTTATGTGTGGGGCTGGAGGCCCGAGTTTCGGATACTTTGGGGTAACCCTAAACCCTAAACCCGCAACCCGAAACCCTAAACCCTAAACCCTAAACCCGCAACCCGAAACCCTAAACCCTAAACAGGGTCCATCAAGGCTGCGGCAGTCTCCACGCACGGGCGGGTCAAACGCATCAAAAGCCTGAATTGGCAAGTTGAGATTGGGGCTGAGACTTTAGATTTCGGGGGATTCAGGGTTTAGGGTTTAGGGTTTAGGGTTTACGGTTAGGGGGAGATGTGAGCTCCTTCAAGCAAACCCCCAGTCCCTCACAGTCGCCTGGAAGGCGCTGCCCTGCAAAACATTCACAATCCTCACGCTATCATCCCGTGGTTGAACTGATGCTTCGATGTTCCTGGGGGGGCCCCCTAAACCGTCAACCCCAGACCCCCTAAGCCCTAAACCACCCTAAGTAGCCCTAAACCCTAAACCCTAAACCCTAAACCCTAAACCCTAAACCCTAAACCCTAAACCCTAAACCCTAAACCCTAAACCCTAAACCCTAAACCCTAAACCCTAAACCCTAACCCTAAACCCTAAATCACCCTCAATAGCCCTAAAAACCCTAAACCCGAAGCCCAAAAGTTGGGTGGTTTTGGGGGTTTTGGGGAACTCTGCCTGCTCCGCACAGCGCTCGACCAACTCCTGCCACCCCACTTCTGCAAGACCCTGGAGAGAGTTCTTAAGGGAAGTTCAAGGGTTTTGGGTTTAGGGTTTAGGGTTTAGGGTTTAGGGTGTAGGGCTTAGGGTTTAGGGTTTAGGGTTTAAGGTTTAGGGTTTATGTAACCCAAGGTTCCCTAGTACTTCCTACTGCTCCCTCTCCAAGCTTCCTCAAGGTTCCCTAGGTACCCTTAAGAACCCTTTAGCCCCCGGAGCGTTCCAATCAATGTGAACGCAGTCATAGAATGATATGATAATGTGTTCATGGAGTGATGTATTAATATAGTCATATAGTAATACGGTAAAATAGAAATCTGGTAAAGTAGTAATATGTTAGTACAGTAAAAAAAGAGTTACAGAAATATAGCAATATAGTGATATAGTAATATAGTACTATAGAAATATAGTAATATAGAACTATAGTAATATAGTAGTATAACAATATAACAATATAAGAGTTTTATGACATGAGGATATAATATTTGAAACATACATTTGATCATGTAATCATATACCGATGTAACAACAAACCTGCAAAAAAAATGCCGTAACAACAGAATGATACAATAGCATAATCGCATAATGCTATACTAATATCATCCCATCCTCCTTCTTCGAGTCTGCCAGCATGCTGTGCATAGCCTGCCAAGGACGCGCATAGGGTTTAGGGTTTAGGGTTTAGGGTTTAGGGTTTAGGGTTTAGGGTTTAGGGTTTAGGGTTTAGGGTTTAGGGTTTAGGGTTTAGGGTTTAGGGTTCAGGGTTTAGGGTTTAGGGTTTAGGGTTTAGGGTTTACATTTTAGGGTTTAGGGTTTAGGGTGATCCCCTTCCACTCCTCCCGGCAACATCCCATCCCGCCATATCCCACCTGCACGTGGCCTTTCACGGTCGCAAGCCGATCTGCTTCGGTGACCTCTGAAGGACCTAGCCAGGCTCAGAGTCTTACCTTAATAGAGGTGTAGGGTTTAAGGTTTCGGGTTTCGTGTTTAGGGTTTAGGGTTTAGGGTTTAGGGTCTAGGGTTTAGGGTTTAGGGTTAGAACTGTTGAAAGCTGCCCAAAGAAACCTTTTCTGCAACGCATCTCTGCCCTGTAGGTGGCCATGACGAGCTCTGGAAGCTTCGGAAAGAAGCCCTTTCAGCATCTGCACCGTAGCAACGGGACCGCCGACGACTCACTAAGAAAGAGCTGAAGGGTACAAGCACTGCGATACTTGCGAATGTGCCGCTGTTTTCAGGGTGGGAGTCTGCGGCAGGTCGTAAGCAACATTCGTGTGACCTTCGCGTCACACACACATACGAACTATGGTGAACACGGTCCTCTCTACAACCCCTCTACCACACCCGCACCCTCTCAGACGCATCTCAGTCACGTTTTCGCCCGGCCCCTGCGCCCTCGAGTTCCTCAATGCGACCTCGTAGCCTCGCCACGGTGAAGCTGAAGAGGGAGAGGACGATTCCCGAAAAGAGGAGGTAGGCATTCCGCGTCATGCGGAAGAACTCGATCTTGTCGGCGTCCGAGGGGTGACCGGTCTTCATGGGGATCCTCCACACATCCACCTGCCACCTAACGTAGAAGTACAGGGTCGCACCCAGCGTGGCACATCGTCCGGGAAGGCTGTCCACCGTCCTGAACAAGGGCGTGAAGACCACTGCAAGGACGAGAAGGGTCAGGAGCCCGATGACGGCATAGTCGGTTTTGTTGAAGATGCCCTCGACTACGTGAAGCACGTCCATCCTGCCTCGACTGAGGCGTTTGCGCGCGCGAGAGATTGAGAACCGAATTGAGGGTCGCAGGGTCGCCCCTCGAAGCTTGAGCCAGCGCAACAAGGTCTTAAAGAGGTTTGTGCCATCCCACGCCTGCATATGCACTGCATATCAACCACGGCAAGAGCAGCTGGCACAAAAGGCAGGGTTTACGGTTGAGGCTTTAGGGGTTACGGCTTAGGGTATAAGGGTTCCCATTCCACATGCGGATGTGAGATGATGTGAGGCCTGAGAAAGAGAGCAGGTCGCTCGGAATCTGGTACTTGATGAAGAGCTGCATCAGGTCTTGCGTCAGCTTGATCTCCTGCAGCCCTAAACCCTAAACCCTAAACCCTAAACCCTAAACCCTAAACCCTAAACTTGCCCTAAACCCTAAACCGTGTCCTTTGTGAGGCTGTCATTGGGCAAGTTCAGAACCTTGAGTCGAGGAGACAAAGAGCGTGGAACCCGAGCTATCTCAGGTGAATTTAACAGTCCTTCATGGGGATGATAGGGTTTAGGGTTTAGGGTTTAGGGTTGAGGGTTGAGGGTTGAGGGTTGAGGGTTGAGGGTTGAGGGTTGAGGGTTTAGGGTTTAGGGTTTAGGGTTGAGGGTTGAGGGTTGAGGGTTGAGGGTTGAGGGTTGAGTGTTTTGGGTTTTGGGTTTAGGGTTTAGGGTTTAGGGATGGTAGTACCTTGGGATGTTCCCCCTTATACTAGCAGTCCTTGATAGGGAGCAGAATAACCCCCTATGAGAATCCCGATCACGGACTGTTAGTATAAGGGGGAACATCCCAAATAGCACCCCCTATTCTAATCCCGATCAAGGACTGCTATAGCAAGGGGGGAAACATGCCAAGTCCAGTTACTTTGCGGGGTGTCGTATTTATAGGGGGGTGGGTGTTAGGATGTTGTTCTTACTTTTTTTGTTTTTTGTTTTGATGGGGGGGGAACAGCGGACCCTAAACCCTAAACCATAAACCCTACACCCCACACCCTAAACCCTAAACCCTAAACCCCTAAACCCTAAACCCTAAACCCTAAACCCCTAAACCCTAAACCCTAAACCCCCAAAAGCCTGCTGTTGCAAAAGCCAGCCGGGGAGCCTTCTCCAGCTGTGGCTTGATGTGGACAATCACCAGGCCAAACCTAAATCATTGTTGTTATTACTATTAATAGTTAATTAGTACTATTTTTGTTACTATCATTGTTGTTATTATTATTAATAGTTAATTAGTATTATTGTTACTATTATTGTTGTTATTATTATTGTTGATATTTTCGCTATTATCATTGTTATTGTTAGGATTGGTATTATATGTATATGGATTTTCAATGAACATTGGGAACCCTAGCAAAGATTGTAACTTTAGCTGTTAGTTAGGAATTACAACTAGAAAACTAATACTGAACTTGGGAACCCTAGCAAAAACTGTAACTTTAGCTGTTTCTTAGGATTTACAGCAAACTTTAAAAGTTCACGTTAAGAAAAGATTCCCAAGTATCTCTAAGAAACAGGGTGCTCTCCAGCTGCATAGAACGGATCGCCTTCGCGAACTTCTGCTGCTCCGGCGACAAGGACTCGATGGCATCGCGGAACTCCTCAGACTCTCTGCTCACGCACACAGAAGATCATGCTGAGGTACCAAACACACACATAAATATATATATATATATATGTGTGTGTAATATCTATCTGCGATGAGATCTATCTATCTATCCATCGCTCTATCTATGTGCATATGTATGTATGTGTGTATATATATAGATAGATAGATAGATATAGATATATAGATATATGTATGTGTGTTCAAAGTACATGGTAAAATAGTATTTTCACAGTTACTCCCGCTCTCAATCATCACCCCTGACTCCTGAACATGTTCTTGTTCCAAAATCTGGTGCGTGTTTTGGGGTGCCTTGATAAGAGGCCCGTGGTATACTAGGGGCGCCGCAGAGGGCATCTCGTATCTTCGGGAACGCAGAGTACCCCCATGCAAGCCGGCAGTCGCGCGGTGTCGGGATCGTCGACAGCTTGAGGGGAATGGACAATTCGTCCTCCCGCAAAGCAAGAGGGGGGTGCAAAGGTCCCGAGCTAGGGACTCGAGTTTGAGGGTTTGGGGTCCTGGGGTTTAGGGTCTCAGGGTTATAGGGTTTAGGGTTGAAGGGATCGGGATTCAACGTAGTTGCAGTGCAGTCTGTCAGAATCTCACGATGCCAGGCAGACGTATGATTACCAGCCCCAAGGCGACAAAAACATGCATTCTGCGCCCTGTATTTGTCAGCAGAAGTTGCACACATGCTCTGTGCTGCCTGCGCCAATGACTGCATCACCCTTGTCAGATCTACACATTCGCGTGCTTCCAAACGAGCCCCTGAGCTTCTCTCCCTTCATTGACTCGTTCTTACCCGCCATGCAGCTAGCCACCTGCTCCCCTGCTCGGAGGTTCAGGGTCCTATAACCCCAATTCTAACTGCGCTTATAAGCCCCCTACAGTAAGTCCACTTAGTAGGTTATAAGTAGATTTAGAATTGTGAACCTCCAAGTGCTGTCAGCAAGGTTTAGGGCTTTAACAATCGCACATATCCCTAGAGGCCCCAGATGAAACCTCCTCCCAAATGGGTTTCGGGCGTCACTGGGTCTCCATACTCATCCTGTCCCCATGTGGTGCCGAGGTACGGTTTCGGGCATCACCTGAGCTCCTTTCTCACCCTGTTTCATTTTGTTTAGGGTTTAGGGTTTAGGGTTTAGGGCTTAGGGCTTAGGGCTTAGGGCTTAGGGCTTAGGGCTTAGGGCTTAGGGCTTAGGGCTTGGGGCTTGGGGCTTAGGGCTAGGGCTTAGGGTCAGGGTTCAGGGCTTCGGGCTTCGGGCTGGGCATTTCATGTTATTTTTCCTGGGTCGAAGGCTGCGCAGTGTCGCCTCTCGCCCTACTCAACTCACTCCTTGAGGTTTAGGGTTTGAGGCTTTGGTTTTGAGATGGGCTGCGCAGGTCCTACACACCCCGATACGTACCACGCTTCTTGCTGTATACTGCTTGTTATTAATAGTGCAAGTGTTATTGCTTTTCGTATTGTTGCTAATATGGCTATGACTAGTGTTGCTATTGCTATGGGCAGCCCTAAACCCTAAACCCTAAACCCTTAACCCTAAACCCTAAACCCTAAACCCTAAACCCTAAAAGGGGCCGCCTTTTGGGAGGTGGCCAGCCTTGTTTTGGACGATGAAGGCGTGCTTGGGATCGAAGGCCGTTGAAGAGATGACACGCCCGACAAGGACGATCCTGGGAGCCCGGAAGTCTATCAGGGTTTAGGGCCTAGGGTTTAGGGCTTCAGGGCTTTAGGGCTTTAGGGCTTAGGGCTTTAGGGCTTAGGGCTTAGGGCTTAGGGCTTAGGGCTTAAGGCTTGGGAGCACAAGGCTGCATCGGCATGGAGGTTCAGGGGCACTTGTAACCTCCAAATATATCTGCACTTACGAACCCCCTAAGTCCCCGAAGTAGGTTATCGGTGTAGACTTATAACGTGGGGTTAGAAGTAACTGCACTTATGAACCCCCTGAGTCCCCTAGGTTCTAAGTAGACTCATAAGTGGGGTTTTTTCAGTACCGATGAACCCCCTAAGTCCTTTAAGTAGGTTATAAGTTATAACGTGGGGTTGTAAGTACCCATGAACCTCCAAGTGCCGCTGGGCCGTCAGCAGCCGAGAGTCATGGAGCTGAACTGGCGAGCCCGCGCGACCAGGGAGAAAGAGCTGCTGGCTTGACCCGAGAACCTGGGTTTGGGGTTTGGGGTTTGGGGGTTTGGGGGTTTGGGGTTTAGGGTTTAGGGCTTAGGGTTGAGGGTTGAGGGTTTAGGGTTTAGGGTTTAGGGCTTAGGGTTGAGGGTTTAGGGTTTAGGGTTTAGGGTTGAGGGTTTAGGGTATAGGGTTTAGTGCTGAGGGTTTAGGGTTTAGGGCTGAGGGTTTAGGGTGCCTTGTCAGGCATCACGAGGCAGGGCTCCATGCAACGGAGGAGCTGGTGCGACAAGAACCCATGCACGTAGTGCTGGCCAACGAATGACACGCTGGAGGAAGCATTCCTTGCGGGGTTTCGGGTCTAGGGTTTTGGGGTTTAGGGTTTAGGGTTTAGGGTTTAGGGTTTAGGGCTTAGGGCTTAGGGCTTAGGGTTTAGGGTTTAGGGTTTAAAGGGACCATAGAGGAATATTGTTAGTAATTATTCCGACCCCTATATTACCCCCGACTCGCCCTTTAACATTGGAACCCCCTTAGTAGCCAATGGTTGAGCTTAGCAATGACATGATGAAGTCAGGGACATGCTGCTGTCACGTACACTAAGTGGTAAGCCTTTTGCACGACTCACCAGCGTCCCATCTTGCCACAAACCTTCATAACCAGACTCACAGAGAGCGTGAAAGACATTCTACATATCCTGTGGAGAGCACGCTTGCGCCTCTGAGCGGAGAAGGCTGCGCGGTGGCTCGTGGCTCTCTCTCAGGTCAAGGGTGCAGAAAGGGCCCAATCACTTCAAAACATGCTGTGTCGAACAACCTCTCCGGCGAGGATGACCAGCGACAACACCGAGGAGATCTGCCCAGGCAGCCGACCCTCGGGTGTCCGCGCGTAGCCGGAGGCATAGTGGACTCTCCTGGGTTGTGCTTCAAACCCTTCGAAAATGACTTGTGAATAGGTTCCCTTGATAAGGAAAGAAGGGACATTTAAAAAATTATCTTATG